>JADRCD010208560.1:0-29077 GCA_019843815.1 Montemys delectorum | reverse complement strand
TCAGTTACCCTCAGCACCACCATGGTTGCCAACCTCTGTGGTCCTGGTCATGACCAGTTCTCTGAATTTAATTGTGGGATTCATGCCCACCTCACTTAGATGCCCCTGCTAAGCCTCATTGCTAGCAAGCTCAAAGTCACCTCAGCGAACGGCCCCAATATGTGCCGAGTGGTCCAAGGCAGAAGGCCGGGAGCTCTTGGCAGGAGTCCTCCGCCTGGCCACCTGGAGTCATCTTGACTTCCACTTCAGTTCCAACCAAAGATTCAGGGTGACCCTTCCTTGGGTTATGGCTTCACAGTGGACAACGACGACGACGTTTAACAAGGAGGGAATCAAGGAGGGAATCAGAGAAACAGAGGCTGGGGTGGGAGAGAGCATATAGGTAGGCTATGCCTGACACGTTCCCGAGACGTGCCTACGGAGACATATAACAGGCAGGTGCAAGGAACAGCCTGGAGAGAACTCCAAGGACAAGCCCAGACTGGAGATATAAATCAGAGCATCCCTCTGCTTGCAAGTGACATTTAATGCTGAGGGGATGTTGAGGTCGCAGAGGAGAGACAGAGCAGGCTCAGGGCCCTGCCACATAAGAGAGGAAGCAGAAAGGGGGTGAAGCAGAGAAGAGGGGAGCAGCGAGCTGAGGGAGCATCTAAAACGGAGTCATGGAGCTGACCAGAGGCCAGACTGCAAAGCTGCTGAGACACAGGGGAAACTGAGGCCCAGCAGCGCTGTGACAGTCCTGGAGAAGCATGCCTTCCCTCGGGACTGTGCACTCAGAGAGGCAAGGGTGTCGCTTTCTGCTCAGCTCATTCTGTATTGTTCTCTGATGTGTCTGGTTTTCTTCAGCTATGTGTTGACTATTGTATTTTAGTTTTTATCATAGGAGAGAACTTGAAGCCCTGGAACAGTGGAATTTCTCTTCTTTTGAAAAAGCACTTGCACTTGGCTGTGCCTTTGATTTTAAACCTTAAAGCCCTGGGTTCCCTGGGTGGCTGAGTGGCCCCAGTGAGTCCCAGCTTCTGCTTCATGTGTACCTCGGGGCCCTTGAGTGTCCCAGTGGGTCTGGGGAGGCTCTGTATTTTGACTCCCTCGTCATTCAGATCATGAACTTGGAGTTCCATTCCTCTTACATTGTGAGATCATTAAAAACTGAATTCGCATTTTCTGGGATCAGCCAATGTCCTGAGGGCAAACACCGCTTCTCTGCTCTCTAACAGGCCTTGGCTTTCTGTTTTCCCTCCAGTTTTGACCTAATAATTCCTGGTAATTCCTTACAAAGGGCTTGCTTGTCAGCTCTTTGATGCTTTAATAAGATGATTTTTGTATTTTATCCAACATTTTTAGCTCCTTTAAGCTGAAGGGTTTGTCCCCAAACCTCAGCGCCCTGTTTCTAAACAACAGAGATGGCTAATCTCTAAGGCTTGGGCACAACATGTGGCATATTTTAATGGCTTCATAAATATTTGTTGTGCTAGAGCACTAGCTCAGTCAGTAGAGTGCTTGCCTAGCATGCCAGAAGTCCTGGGTTTGATCCTTAGCACTGAATAAAAGAGATTTGGGATGCATACCTGTGGTCCCAGCAACAATCTGGAGGTGGAGGCAGGGGATAGGGAGATCAAGGCCATCTTCAGCTACTTGCTGGGTTTAAGGCCAGCCTGGGGAAATGAGACCCCATCTCAAAAAATAAACTAGAAGGTCCTTTATGGGTTCACATGTTTGAACATTTGGTAGGACTTTAGAAAAGCTCTATTGCTTTAAGGAAGTATAACCTGGAGGAAATTGGCCTCTAGGGGGTAGACCTTGAGGGTTATAGCTCAGCCTGAACTAAATGAGACCCTAAAATAAACAAAATAACTATTTGTTGATTGAATGAAGAAGGACCGGAAGCTAGATCTGCAGCTTCCCGGCTCTTTAAAGGTGTTTGAATCACGCTCCGATGAGATTCCTACAGAGATGGTGAGCCGGGAAAGGCAGGGCTGTGAGCTGTGAGCAAGGGACGGGCCACAGGCAGGCAGCGGTACTAGTAAGCACACAGATGGAACTGCATCTCAGCAGATGAGCCATTCACTGGGCTGGAAGGGAGTCTCACAGGAAGTGGACCACGTAAGCCAGAGCCTGCACGGAGGCTAGTTATGTGGGAGGGATGTAGAAGCTATGAGTGAGCAGAAAAGCAGCGGCCACCCAGGAAAAGGCTCCTGGGGGCTCGGTGAATGCCGAAGCAGAGCCCAGGCAGGACAGCTCCCAACGCCCGCCCGCTGGCAGGAGGGAGGAGGAAGCAGCCTGTTGGAATGCAAGCATGGTAATTGCTACAGAGGAGCGGGTCCCTTCCGTTTGAAAAGCTTTCTGCTCTTCGTTTTCTTTGGTTCCAGTTTCAAAGGAATTTTAATTGCAAAGAAAATTTTGTCATCTCCCTGGGGGGAGAGGGCTCCACAGCTTCCAAAAGTCCGTGCCTGATGCGGCTGCTTCTCCAAACTAGCGGTTTTCACGCTTTGGCTGCTGGGGATTGGTGGAGGGAGGAGATGAGGCAGGCCTCCCTGCTCCTCTCCGGGGCTGGAGAAACTGAGTTTGCATCCTGGGGTGGCCTGGACCAGGTCCTCCACGAGGCCTTTAGTGCCAGCCTAAGCTTGGGCCCGGGATACCTGTGCCAGGCCCACTTTGTCCTCCGTTTGGCATGTTTATTTAAATGGTTTAATAAGTCTAGGGAAGATGGCCTCCATCCATTGATTTTAGAGCAAGCTCCACATGGTGGCCCATTTGAAAGCAGTCTGAAAAAGTTCAACATGAATTTAACACACCATCCAGTCATTCCACTCCAAAGTATCTACGGTAGAGACAAAGGGACAAATGGCCATACAGAGACAGGGCAGCACGGTTCAGCCAAAGAGTAGAAGCACACCCATGTCTCTATAATGATGGTGTGCGTGCGTGTGTGTGTGTGTGTGTGTGTGTGTGTGTGTGTGTGTGTGTGTAATGTCGTCTGTACCCACGAAGGGGATCTCTGAGACCCAACATCTCTGGTGCTCGACTCCATGAAGAAGGAAAAGCCAAAAGACCAAAGCTGTGTTAATTGTAAGCCTTCCTTCCTAAATGTCCAGAAAAGCAACTCCACAGGATGCAGATTGGTGTTGCTTGGGACTGGTGATGGGGGTGGGCTGACGTGACAGGCAGGAAGGGGTAAAAGACACGTCCTGATGGATGGTGGTGTAGGTGCCGGAGAGTAATTTACTGACCATCATTACGTGTGCACTTACAAAGGATGAATTTTATAGTATGTAAATTATACTCAGTAAAGCTGTCAGGGGAAAATGGCCCTGCTTCTCTCAGAACCAAAGACAGAATGTCTACAAGGCCCTACATGATCTGCCCTTTGACCTTTGTGATCACAGCCCCACCTCTTCTCTCCTCTCCTGCCAGCTTGCTGACCTTGTTCCCATCTCAGGACCTTGGCATTGTCCATCCTTCTGGCTCGTCACTTTCCCTCAATGTCTGACGTATTCCAGTGCACCCCACCCCTGAACACCCTTGTCCGAATAGTGCCTTTTAGGGAAGAATTCCAGATACTCTCACCACAGCAGCCCCTCTCTCTCCAAGTTTCCATCAATACTCTTGCTCTTTTCTGTGTTTCATTCAGTCCCGATCACCTTCTGGCCTGAATATATTCCCATATTTACTGTGATTTTCAATGTGCCTGCGTGTGTGCCATATATACACAATGTGTGTGGGTATGTGTGCATGCCATGTGTATACAATCAGGTGTCACCGGAAGAGGACCTCAGATCCCTTAGAGCTGGAGTTGCAGGTGATTGTGAGTCCCCTGGTAGGGATGCTGGAAACTGAACTCACGTCCTTGGTAAGAGCTGCAAGCTCTCTTAAGTGCTGAGCCACCTCTGCATCCCATTGCTGCGCTCTTTGCGTGCCTCGCTCCTCCTCTGTGGCACCTTATATCACTGGGAAAGGAATACTTGCTGGCTTCCTTCACTCACATGCCCTTAGGACACAGAAGAGTCTCAGCCACAAAGAGGTGACCGGCTCCTATTTGTTGAGTATCTGAATTCATAAGAGACTCCACAAATACCTGAATTCTGTTTGCACCAGAAGCTGCCCACATGGGCTCTGGATGGATGGGTGTGTTACCCCTAGAGGAATTGCCTGTTAGGAGACGGATAATGGCAGGAAAGAGGGGGGTTGGGACTGCCAGACCCCATCACTTAGAAATCAAGGTGTGGTGTTCAGATGAAGGGAATAGCATTGTACAACGGCCAGAGGCAAGAGAGAAAGAGTCATCCGGTTTAGGGACTTGTGAAATATCTGTTTTAATAGAGACAAACAGGGTGTGGGGTCTAGGAGAGATGTCACTGGTGGGGTTGCTGATGCCAGTCTGTAGAGGGTCCCAGCACATTATAAACTATCACATCAACCCAGCAAGGCATCCGTGGGAAGGTATTGGGTGCATGCAAGTGAGTGGCTTCAACTGAATGTCTGTAGCCCCACCCACTCTCCGCAGGGTGTCCTGGGCTTTCTCTGCACACCGGTGATCCCTCAACAAGGGAGTGATTTTCCTTTTAAAGGATCACTCCAGCTGTCAAGAAGAACCCAGAGAAGGGTCCACAGTTGATCCAGGAAGACCAGGTGGGAGCCTGTTAAGCCAGCCAGGCTGGGAGAACTGACAGTCACTGTGATGGATCTGATGTGGGAGACCGGAGTAAGGAGGGATTCTGGGTAATAGCACCGCCAGCCATACCACCAGCACTGTGAACAGGGCTGTCATGGGAGTTGGGCAGGGCTGTCTCCTTCAAGCCACACACCCAGAACACCCTGGGGAGAAGGGCCCTTGTCTCCTCTACTTTACTTTTATTTTTTTTTTAAAGCTTTACCTTATTTTTAATTATGAATATCTGTGTGGAGGGGTAAGTACACATGCATACAGGAGCCCAGAGAGGTCAGAGGCGTTAGATCCCTTGGAGCTGGAGTTACAGAGGTTTCCAGCTGGGGCCCAGACTCCGTTCCTCTGCAAGCATGGTATACTGTTCTTCGCTGCTGAGCCATCTCCCCAGCCTCTGTCCCCTCCACTTTACAGACAAAAGAAGTGGAGTCCCAGGCTTGAGTTGTGTACCCAGGACTCAATCTGATGGTCCAGGGTCAGAAAGGGTCTCGTCTCTATCAGGATCTTACGCTGGGCTGGGGAGCCAGTATTCAGTCAGGAAGTGCAAGTGGCTCCTGAGACAATCAGAGAGAGACTGGCCACGTGGGCAGGGAGACTAAACAGAATCATGGCCAGGAGCAAGAGATTTGACCGGGACCCCTACAGACACCTGCCCAACAGCAGCAGAGATAGTGTGGGGCCGGTGTGGGGGGGGGGCGGGGTAGAGGAACCCAGCTCCAGGCCCAGACTGAAGAGTGGTCAATGCCAAAACAGGTTGTTAGAAAGATCCCTGCAGAGGAGTGGTTCTCAGCCTTCCTAATGCTGCGACCCTTTAATACAGTCACTCATGTTGTAGTGACCCCTCCCCGTAAAATCATTTTCATGGCTACTTCATCACTGCAGGTTTGCTACTGTTGCATATTGTAATGTTAATATCTGTGTTCTCCAATGGCCTTAGGTGACCCCCCTCCTCAGGAGTTCAAGACCCACAGGTTGAGAGCCACCCATGCAGTGGAAGCAGAAAGCCCAGACAAGAATGCTGGTGAGGAAGTGAAGGGCTGTTACTCTGGCCCAATCTCAGGGCTACCCATCCTCGTTCCCTTCTCTCTGTATAGAAAGTGCTGGGATGCTCTGTGTGGTGCACAGAGCACACCTACGCAAGGGAGTGTGGGGACATATCAGGGCAAGACTCACAGGTTGCTGGAGCTTAGAGTCGCTTGTATTTGTTTTCCTCTTTATACGTCTTTGTGTATTTTTTTTTTTTAAGACTAATACATCTAAACAGATTACAGGCAGGCAGAGGGCAAGCTGGTGAAGATTACAGAGGAGTGGGGGAAATGGGAGGGGGACAAGTGGGTGGGAGAGGAGAGGAGCCAAGTGAAGGGGACAAAGGGAAGTTCCAGTGGGGGAAGGAAAGACCTGGAGACAGAGTCTTCCTCGATAGCAGGACGGACGGACGGACAGACAGACGGAGGGAGGCAGGTAATGTTGGAAGTGTTGTGAAGAAGATGGGGGGGCAGCAGATGGCTGTGGGCTGACTGAGCATTGAGTGGGAGAGAAACAAACAAGACAACTTGGTAATCCAAGCTTTGTGGGAAGGAGAGAGAGAGAGAGAAATTGTAGATGGGGAGGACTTGGTGGCCCAGAGGGAAGAGGGGGAGGAGTGCTCGGTGTGCAGAGCCCCAGGTGGAAGGCACTGGCCAAGGGCACTGGTGACAAACAGAAGGAAGAATTGGAGGGCCCAGGATGCTGGAAGCGGGGGCGGGGGGGGGGGACATCATCTTTCATCTTCCCTCTTGGGAGTGTCCTTTGTGAGACAGTGACCACCTTTACTTCTTGGGGTGACCTCTGACCCCAGCCCATGTTTCTAGGTCCTTCTCTCAATGTCTTGAGTCACAGACAGGGCCCCAGGTAACTGCCTGCTGGTGCAATCCATTCACACTCACTCCACAGACCTGACCCGGCCTGTTTTCCTGCAGGCTCTTGTCTTAAACTCTCTGGAGGGGAAGAAAGGTGACTGTTGAGGAAGGGGCTCGGCTCAGGGTAGCCAAGGGTTGAGCCAAGTCCTATTCTGTCCCCTATGCCTTTGGGCAGGAAGTAGATCCACAGGTTCCTTGGGGCTTACCATTATTCACAGTCAACTGAAACCTGGGGAAACAGACTGAGCACATAGCTCATCTGGTAGGGTTACTTAGAGTATACCAAGCCCTGGGTTTGATCCCCGGTGCTGCATAAGCCTAGTGAGATGGCTCACACCTGTGATTGGTGCTAGAAGGGTAGAAGGAAAACAATCAGGAGTTCAAGGTCACCCTCAGCTGTGTATATAGTAAATTTGAGTTTAGTGTGGGCTACATGAGACCCAGTCTCAAAATCAGTCAGTCCAGCAAGATGACTCAAGGGTTAAGGCATTTGCTACCCAGCCTGAGGACCTGAGTTCAATGCCCAGGATGCACGAGGCAGAAGCGGAGAACCAACCCAGTTAGTTGTCCTCTGACCTCCACACAAATACCTTGGCATGTGTGCCACCCCTATCCCTACCCCTCCTCTCACATATAAAAAGATTGAATACACAAAGGAAAATGCACAAAGTCATGTCTCTGAGCCTGGAGAAAGTTGTGTTGGCAACTGGAACACAGATGACAGTCACAATGGTCCCCAAAGAAGTGTGGCTGAGAAGGGAGACGAAGACATACCCTTTGTAGGTGAAGGGGTGGGTGGACAGAGAAAGCATGGTGCCCAGTCCCCAGGAGGACCGCATAGCCGTTGAGATAGAAGAGTTAAAGTGCGTCAACACAGATAGCTTTCAAAACATCGTTGGAAGAGAGAAAGCAAATTGCAGGGCACTACACCCAGAATGAATGCATTTACATTAAGAAACGTAAAACAATGCTACTTATATGCTGTGGGTGCACAGAACGCACGCTGAAGTCTAAAAATGGTTCAGGATGACACACAAGCTTGTCACAGCCCCAGCTCCAGGGGGAAGCAGGACAAAGCCAGCCGAGGAAGGGATGAGCAAGGGGCCGAGTCATTTGTAGTCTCCCACTCCTCAGAGTGGGTTCAGGCGTCCTCCCCTCCTCCCTCCATCCCTCCCTCCCTTCCCTTGCTCACTCACACCTTCTTTCCTCCCTCTCTTTCTTTCTCTCCTTCTTCCTTCCTTCCTTCCTTCCTTCCTTCCTTCCTTCCTTCCTTTCTTCCTTCCTTCCTTCCTCTCTCCCTCCTCTCTCTCTCTCTTTCTTTCTTCCTCTCTCCCTCTCTCTCTTTTACTTTCTTTCTTTCTTTCTTTCTTTCTTTCTTGCTTGCTTGCTTGCTTGCTTGCTTGCTTGCTTGCTTGCTTGCTTTGAGACAGGGTCTTGCCACACAGCCAGAGATTCACAACAATCCTTCTGTCTCAGGGTTCCAAGTGCTGCGCTTATAACCATGTGCCACCATGCCTGGTTAGCGTTATGTATTTCTTATACATATATAAAAAATATAGCCTTTATTTATTTTAGTGTGCATGCGTACGTGCGTGTGTGTGTGTGTGTGTGTGTGTGTGTGTGTGTGTGTGTGTGTATGCATATGGGCTCACACATGGCTGACATGTGGAAGTCAGAGAGTAACTTTCAGGATTCTGTTATCTCCTTTCATAAAGTAAGGCCGAGGGATTAGAAGTGGCTTGTCGGGGGTTTGGTGGCAAGTGCCTTCACCCACTGAGCTATCTTGCCAGTCCTATTCCTCGAAGTTTTGAGGAACAAATTATAATCTCTGATTGAAGAGGAATCCGGGGCACAGGTTGACAAACTGAATCAGCCTGGGGGTAAGCTGAGACTCACATCTAGGGCTGTTGCTTTCCTTATCTGGCCACTCCGTTGCCCAAGCTTTGAGGGAACGGGCCTTCTAAGCTGCCTAGGGTCCCTTCATCCCCTTGTCTTTAGGATAATGATGGCCAGAGCGCCACTCTTCGTGCTGCTTCATGGGAGATCGGTTGTCCTGAAGCAGAATTCCCATGATTCTCCTCATCTAAGGGAAGGACTCCAGAGGTGGAGGCAGGGTAGTGCAGAGCATAGATGGTGGGGCGCTGCTTTGGAGAGGTGGTGAGTTGAGTCTCTCTCAGCTGTCATTTACTAGAAAGTGCCCCTGCCAAGGAGGCTTCCTTCTCTGCGACTAGTCCAGAGTGCAGATTCCAGGGTCAGAGAGTCCATGGTGAGCTCTCCCGCGCCCACCTCTGTCCTTGGCCTGGTTCTACTTCCTGTTCCTTTTTTTTTAAAACTCCCCTACAGTAAATGCAGGTCACCCCAGGAGAGTTGGACTCACTCCTGATCCCGGAGCCAATTACAGTGCCTGACAGGAAGCAGGTGCTCAGGCTAGCTCAGGCTAACTCAGGCTAGTTCGTGACATGGCCTCTGAAATCTGTGGTGCTAGACTTACCAATGCTGATCGAAGAAACCACCGCAGTCTAACTAGGTGACAGACTCACCCAGGAGATGGTGGTACCTGGGGTCAGATCTTTTTGGGGTCACTTTTTTTTTGTTGTTTGCTCTGTTTTGTTTTGAGACAGGGTCTGGCGATGTAGCTGTGGCTAGCTTAGAACTTGCTGTGCAGAACAGATTGGCTTCAAACTTCTGGTGATTGTCCTGGCTCCACATCCTGACTCAGGGGGAATGGGCCTGCATCACCATGTTGGGCTCCTGAGGTCGTCTTCAACTCTACTTTGAAGATGGTACGGAAGAACTGAAGACTTCGAGGGGGCAGTCCATGACTTTACCAGGCTTCATGACTTACTTTTGACCCCCAGGAGGAGGTCCACGACATTGCCAAGCTCCACGACTTACATTTATCCCTAGATCCCCATGGGGGAAGGAAAGACCATGCTCCATCAGGTCGTCTTCTGACCTCTGGACACACATAACACAGTAAGTGCACAAACAAATGTTTAACAATGTTTTTTTTTTGTTGTTGTTGTTGTTTTTGTTTTTTTGTTTTGTTTTTTTTTAAAAACACATCGGGTAGCAGTTGGTCTTGAGATGCTGTGGAAGCAGGGAGAGGCTGAGCAGTTGGGGTGACAGACAGGGCTCTGAAGCCACTCTAGACCTCAGAGCTATCTGGGAAGCTGGGGGAGGTCAGGGGACAGTAGGGTGACTGAATGGAATGTCTTTTAAATGGAGATGCCCTGTGGTGCAGGTAGGCCTTAAACCTAGGCAATCCTCCTGCCTCAGCCTCCCTGCTGCTAATATTACAGGTATATGCCACCATACCCGATGGGTCACTAGTATATTTAGGTATTAGAAGAAATTATGTGCATAAGAATATGCCTTTGTACCAGGCAATGCAGCACACACCTTTAGTTAAGGCTACATAATAGAGAGACTCTGTCTCAAAAAAATAATAATAAAATAAAATAATAATTTTTTTAAAAGACTACGCTTTGTAAGGAAAATAAAGGTTCCCTTCTCTCAGTTGGCTTCTGTCATTGTGACAGC
Organism: Montemys delectorum; assembly: GCA_019843815.1. Classification (NCBI taxonomy): domain Eukaryota; kingdom Metazoa; phylum Chordata; class Mammalia; order Rodentia; family Muridae; genus Montemys; species Montemys delectorum. The sequence goes on along the minus strand of JADRCD010208560.1, from coordinate 18,973 downwards.
CTTTCTGTGTTGCTACTTCCTATACCTTTGTATTCAAACGGCATTGACACAGGTCTCCAGTAAATTCCCAGCTCACCTGAGTCACTTGGCAGAAACAAGTTTTTATGTCAACTCACAAACCGACCCGTGTAAGCCCTCCGACAAACAGTGCGTGTTATTGCAAAGGCAGCTAGCCAACAAGGGAAGCAGTCAGCGGCCCTTTCTCTGGTTTGTCACGGACACATCTGCCGACCTACACTTGGCATTCAGGATAAGATCACGCATGCCCGAAACTTCCCTCTCCAGGGAGAAGCAGGAAGGGCAGGTGGACTATTGTCGAGATGAGAGGGGAGGTGACCACTTAGGATCAAATAGCAGCTACCATTTTCTCCATGCTGCCTGGGAGCCTTTATCTGTCTCTGACGTGGGGGCTGCAGCTACCTCCTGCGGAGGAAGTTCACACAGAGGAACAGAGGTGCCTTGCAAGATGCTGAAGCCCACATTGCTGGCTTTAGACCTTCCCCAGCACCAGGGTCCACTGGTGAATATGAAAATATGAATTCCAAGAATACCACCATATTCCTTTTATCCCCAAGGACACTATACCCTGATGATCTAATGATGTTGATTCATTTATTCTTTCAAAATCTTGTTATTGAGAGCCTACTCCACAATTGGCAAAGAGGAAGGAGAAGGTAGTGGAGAGGCCAGGGTGGGATGTAGAAATGGGCACTGCCAAAATCTAGGTTCTGCCTAGGAGCAGATCAGCCTGCTGGGTGGCAAGTGGCACCAGGGACCGAGGGGTCTATAAACACTGGGCGGAAATGGGGGCGGAGCCGGAGTGGGCCGGGGCAGGGAAGGAGTCTCGCTTTCTTATTTATTACCTTTGGGCTCTCAAATGCGAGACTACCAGGCACAAGTGACAAAATAAAAAGGGAAAGGAAAAAATGCCAGCTCCAGCCCGAATAAAATCAGGGCAAATAGAATAAAACCTGACAGCCAAGTATAAATAAATATTCGTAAAAGAGTTAAAGGACAGATTAAAATAAAAACACCACATGCAATTCTTACCCCTTGACAAATGCAGGGCGAATTGGGTTCTTTTAATCAAATGTTTGGCAGGTGTATGAATTATTTATAATTCAATATCGGGTGGTTAAATGGAAAATGGAAGATGTTCCTGTGGTCTTCTCAGGGCTTATCCCCTCCCCCGTGAGTTTCCCCCGCCCTGGGAGAGGGAGAGCGGAGTGGGTGGGAGCCGAGGCGGGAGCCCGCCCCTCCCCCACACCAGGTGCCCGGCTGAGCCTGGAATCCCTGCCCACTGCTGGGCATCACCATTTGCCAACTCACTCCCCAGTCACAAGCCCTACAGCTGGGAGTCTCACTCTGGAGGGAGGCCCTGCGGTGTTGCAGGCGGGCAGGAGTAGGGGGCACCTGGTCAGGTGCATGAGAGCTGGGGTCTGCTTCCCAGAGTTGTCCAGCCATGTGCTCCTACCCAACTTTGCCCTTTCCCGGACCCTCCCCCCCTCCAGCAAGCTTCTCCATTACTCTCTTACTTCTCCCAAGTCACGTTCCGTTTGTTTAGAGTGCTATGCAGCGTGTGGCTCTCATCACACCAGGCCCACCGGCAGAAACACAGATGAAAAGTGAGGCTCAGAGGGAAACCGAGTGTCGGTGCAGGTCATCCAGGGGCACCAAACCCTGTGTGATCTGGCCTCTTTACCTAACCTCTCTGATTCTCCACTTCATCATCTGTATACTGGGTTAATGACAATAGAGTCACTGGGCAGAGAGAGCCTGCCTTCTGCAGCAGCCACACTGCAGTTATCACCATGGCTACCAGATATCCCACCCATTCGACAGATCAAGAGACAGAGGCCTGTTGAAGGGGAGGAACAGGCTTATAGTAACGTGGCCTGTGAGCAACCTAAACCCCTAGGAGCATGACAGACTGGGTGTGACTGGCTGGTGTCTGCCCCTATCCTGGTATCCACCATATTCTCAATTCTGACCTGCTTCCCTTCTGACACCCAGAGTCCTAGAGTGTCATTTTGCAGATTTCAGAGTTTGGGGACCATCTACCCTGTATCCTGGCTCTCTCAGTCACGTGACCACAAGCACCCCCACAAGCAAAGGCAGGCACTGAAGACCCAGTGTTGACGGACACCCAGGAGCAGCACACGAATGAGCTCTTGCCGCTCACCGACGGCTGTCGGAGAGGTAGGAGAATGAAGGCAATTAGTCCCTTTAATGCCGATTTCAGACTAATCTTTCACACTTAAGAAAATTGTTCCAATGATTTTCTTATTTTCAGGGGAGCTCGTTAAGTAAGAATTAGAAAAATAGATACGGGAGGAGAGATAAGAAAATGGATTCTGTAATGACAAGCTGCCTAAACATGCTGTGAGGGGGATAGCTGGGCCAGGAGGCTGTGATGGATCCGGGTTTTGCTCGCTGCATGACAGTCTGTGTTCCAAGACCCCAGGGGAGGGAGAGCAAAGATCACGAGGATGGGGATGTAGGGCTTATAGGCTCTGCCTGGCCTCTGTAGCAGGGATGTTTCAGGGGCTCCGGTTGTGGGTGTCATGTTTCACACCCAGAACACCTCTCAGCTTCCTGTGCCCAAATTCTGCCAAAAGCAGAGGTGTGTGAAAGGCCAGTTCTCACCGTCTACACAGCCAAGTCTTTGCCAGGTTTGGAGCTTAATGCAGGGAATTCTGGCTTGGGCACCTACTGAGTCCTCTAGGAAGCTTTATTGAGTGCCTACTATATACACATTGTAATACTGGGCCTCTCCATCCCTCAGGGCTACCGGCCCCTCTGGTGGGTGTGGCTACCTGGTCAGTGAAAAACCGCAAGTGTAGACACAAAGCCCGCCTCCAGCCGGCTCCCATTGGCTGTTTCACGTGTCATCTGTTTCCACTGGCGGATGCCTCTGCTGGAGTGGCTGCTAAGTGTCTTGGATGTTACACTTGGTTTCGTGACTTGCCAGGGACACAGGGCCGTAAGCTGACACTGGAAGCGACGCTTTCTATCTCTCTGCCACCTCTGAGTAGTGAGTCCGGTGAGAGGAGCATCTGTGGTGGGAAGGAGGGCCCACTGGGTAGGTGTCCACCTCTGGACGGTACAGGCCATTCTCTCCATCTCCTTACTCTGCTCTGGATTGGACCTTCTTCCACCTGAGCACTCTACCAGCCCTGTCCATGCCTACTCTTTAGCTCTCTCATTCACCTCAGAACCTAGGAGGGACCCTGAGTCTCCATGTGTAGCAGCAGTGCATTCTGGGAAGCTCATCTCTGTGTGCCCCGTGACTGCCCTGTCTGTGGACCAGGTCAGTGACATTTACAGAAATGCCTCATGTTTGGTTCTGACAAACAGAAAGTTCTCCCTAGAGATGGGAGGGGACGTGATATTTCTTCTCTGGTCACTGAATAGGGTGACACATTCAAGTCAGTGGGCCGTAGCTCCAACTACGATGTAAACCTCTGCTGGGGCAGAGCTCTTCTGACCTCAGTGGTGCTCAGCCATGGAGGATCTCAGAACATCTGCTACATCTAGAGACAGCTCCTCTGGTCCCACCTGGGAAGCTGATGCTGGTGTTCAGCAGACAGAAGCCAGAGATGCTGCCAAATGCCTAAAAGCACACAGAAAGCTCCCAACACATAACTGTCCAATCTAATACATCAGCAGGGTCGAGATTGAGAAGGCCTACCTTATAGTAACCTGATCTACTATCCCCTTAAAGCTGGGGGTAGGATCTGGATCTGCTGGGATGAAAGGACAGGCGGGGCCATGAAGGATCCATGCAAGAAGGACCCAGGGTTCATACCTTTTTACGCCCCCCACCCAGTGAACATGCACTGGTTCCTGCTGAGTACTGAAGCTTCGTTGGCTGGCCAGCGCATCTTCCATCCCCACAGCACAGGTGACTGTAGGCCTGCTGACCTGAGACACATCTCTTCTTTCTGAGCCTCAGTTTCCAGTCTACAAAGTGAGCATGACACTATCTCTCACCCAGCCAACTCTCTAGTCATTTCAACATCACATACAGTTGCTGTCTCTGCTTGGGAAACCAGAGTGCCTGGAATGACTCTTCTTCTGGAGGGCTGAGCGGGTGGTGGGGATGAGGGTCAGGGATGGCTGGGAAGGGAAAGTAAGTGCTCACCACACAAACAGACCTGGGTTCAAAACCCAGTAACCATGATAAAAGTCAGGCATAGTGACATGCATTATACCCCCCAGCACTTAGGGAGATAGAGTCAGGGGCTCACTGGCCAGCCAGCCTAGCCTACTCGGCCAGGCAGTTCAATGAGAGACTCTCAAAAGAGTAAGCTGAACCACACTGGAGGACCAACACCCCACGAGGTTGACTTGTGACCTTTACAAGCCTGTGCACATGCCCATACACCCTCACACATGTGTGCACATAGGTGTGTGCACATACATGTGTGCACGTAGGTGCGTGCACATACATGTGTGCACATACATGTGAGCAGAGAGACAAGCTAAGACTTTGTCTGATGTTTGCCGTGTGCTTCTCACAGGCTCCTCCCATCAACTGTGCAATGCAGTGCAAGCATTTTCTTACCCAAAGGAAAAATGGGAAACTGAGGCAGAAAGAAACGAACCATGCTCAATCCTGTTTGAACTCAGCTCTCTGGGTCTCCTTTTCTCACCTCCAGACCTTTCTAAGACAGTACAGGGCAGGGAGTTGAGGTCAGAGCCTGACTGGGCCTGGCCCTCTGGCCTTATTCCCTTAGTGTTCCTCCGGGATCCCCGTCGCACCCCATTAGCACTGCTTTAAAAAGCGCGGGGCCGACCGGGGCGCGTTATTGCCCACATAAATCAGGCGGCTCCCGAGTACCGAACACCTTTAAACAAACAGCTGATGGGAGTGAAGTTCCGGGATCGTTATTAATAGCTTTTCATTTCGGTGGCCGCTGTGCTGTGACATGCCTTCCCAGCAGAAGCCCCGCGCAGCCAGCCCCCATCCGCTGATCCCCCGAGTCCGCCAGTCAGAATGAATGACTGTACCTTTGTGTTAATTGTGGAGCCCAGCCGCAAGCAGAATGCTAATGGGGCCAAGTGGGAGGGGGCGGGTGCTCGGCCTGCCTGGCTGCCTGGCTGGGAAGGACCCCACCTCTGGCCCCTCCTCCACAGCCAGCGGCGGGCTCTTACTCAAATACTTATCTAAACTCTACCCTCCTCAGCTCAAGAAAGCCCCATGGCTCCCAAGGCGCAGAGCCAAGTCTCCACTCATCCCTGTGCTCTGGAAGCCCTTGGCTCTCATCCTGTCTATGGCTCAGGCCTCTTGCTGGCATTCCGACACCAGGAGCCTAGCGTCGTTTAAACCGCTACTTAGATACTCATTCACTCTGTAGAAGCTTTAGTCAACAGACATCCACTGAGTCCTCTGAGGGACCTGGGAGGAGGTGGTAAGCAAAGGCACACCTCTGTGCTCATGGAGTCTTAAGATCATGCAGGAAACTAAAGTGTCTGGAGTCGTAGCCTAGGTTAGCCCTTCACTTTCTGTGTGATCTTGCATCAGTGGCCCTTCAGGACCCCAGTAGTCTCTGCTGTAGAAGCGAAGCCCTCCTAGGAATAACAGCAGACACAGTATGTGAAACACTTAGCACACTGCAGATCACAATGGAGCACTTAGCAACTGTCAGCTCTTGCTAACTTAGGACTCATGTGCCTGGTGATGACTAGGAAAGAAATGAGCAATGGGCCAGTCTGGGTCCAGTGAAGGGTTCTTAGACTAGGGGTAGGAGGGTTGGGGAAGGAGAGGGCCGCTATAAAGAATGAAGCATCAGTCAAAGGTCAGGGCAAGGGGACCGCACCAAGCTGATGAACACTAGGAGTGGGCAAGCCGGGTGATGGGCGGGAGGGCCAAGCTGAGGCCAGGGAGGAAGGAACCAGGAGGATGGGAGGGTAGCCCACAGGACCCTCCGAGTCTTGCTAAATTCATCCTAAGGACAATATGGGTGGCCATTGTCCCATATGGCTGTTTTTCCCCACCTTCTGGAGGCTCATGGAGTAGCTCAGAAAGAGACACAGAGGACTTGGGGCTCCTGGGTAGGTGGACACTCACAGCGGCTTGGACACAGTGAGTATCTGTGCTGTGTATGCAGATGCGCAGAAGGCTGAATCCTCAAGACATACTCAAAATGTTATAAGCAGAAGCGGGGAAGAACTACCAAGATGACCTCTTCAGTGATTTGGAAGAAAGAGGAAAAGCCACACTCTGGAGGACTGGGGACCATGCCGTCAGTCAGCTGTCATGGCTGCCGGCCTCTGAGCCCTTACAGTTGCTCTTTCCCCTTCTAAAATACCCTTCCAGGAGCTGGAGAGATAGTTAAGAGCACTGACTTCCAGAGGTCCTGAGTTCAATTCCCAGCAACCACATGGTGGCTCACAACCATTTGTAATGGGATCCGATGCCCCCTTCTGGTGTGTCTGAAGACAGCTACAATATTCACATAAAACAAATAAATCTTTTTTAAAAAAATACCCTTCCAGATCTGATTTGTCGAGGAGTTTTTTTTTTATTACTCAAAACCAGGCTCCGCGGTTCTCTCCTGAAGCTCATCTGGCTACCCTAGAGTGGCCTCTCCTCCTTGTTCACCTTGTGAACCTTCTGTTCCCCACCCACACCCCTACTGGGCACCTCCTCCTCTTTATTCGCCTGCCTCCAAACCCAGGGGGCCCCAGAACCACTCTCTTCAGTATGCTCCTGTGCCAGCTGACCACATGCAACCCTTATTCCAGCTGTGTCTGCCAAAGACCTGGGAGTCATTCTTGATTTTGCTCCATCTCACGCCCACATCCTCTCTTTCAGCGAATCCTGCCAGTCTTAAAATAGATCCAGAACCTGACCAATCTCAGCTCTGAGGTTGTCAACAGCCTGGGCCACCAGGAGTGTCACCTCTCACCTGGATTATTGCGGCAGTGTCCCAGATGGTCTCCCTGCTTCTGCCCTTGCCTCTGCAGCGTACTCTCAGCCAAGGTGTTAAAACATAATATCACACTGGGCAGTCAGTGGTGGCGCACACCTTTAATCCCAGCACTTGGAAGGCAGAGGCAGGAAGATTTCTGAGTTTGAGGCCAGCCTGGTCTACAGAGTGAGTTCCAGGACAGCCAAGGCTACACAGAGAAACCCTGTCTCCAAAAAACAAAAACAAAAACAAAAAACAAAACAAACAAACAAGAACAACAAAAAAACCCCAAAAAACAACAACCAAAAACCCCGCAATATCACCGTCTCATTGCAGGCTCTGGTTGTTCTCCAAACCCACTCTGATCCAGCCTCAGGGCCTTTGCACTCGCTGGTCTCTTGGCCCAATATACCAACCTCCCTTAGACCTTCCTAGCTCTTGCTCTCCCAGCTTCCGGAGTCTGCTCAGATGGCTGACGTTAGGTCCCTGCAGTGCCAGTCTTGCTGCCCCCAAGCCGCCCCCTTACACTGCATTTCCTCCTCTACCCATCCAGGAGACCAGCAAGCCTGAGGCAACTACTCTGCTCTTCAACACACTGACTGTCGCAGGCCCTGCCTGTCCTCCTTGCTTCGTGCTGACCCCACATGGAGGGCAGGGCTCCCTAACACCGCTCCACTCCGCTCCACTCCTAAGGGACTGGGGAATCTTTGGTTGTAACAGCCTGACGGTCTGTCTCCACAGAGGACAGTGGGACCACCTCCACCATTGTTCTGGAGTGAAGCAAAGACTATATCAAGTGTTTGGATAAATACATGGATGACAGACAAGAGAGTTCAGACCCACTTCCTGGAGCCCTGAAGGGTCAGGGCTGGGATCTGAACACTGAGCTGGGAGGGTCCAGAAGTCTGTCCCTCTTGATCTGAGTGTTTGGACCGGGGACGTTTGTCGTCGTTGTTTGGGTTTTTTGTTCGTTTGGTTTGTTTTTGCTATAGATTGAACCCAGGGCCTTATGTGGGTTCGGCAAGGTCTCTGCCGTTGAGCTATACCCCAGTCCTCTGGATGGAAATTCAATTTAAGGTGAGTTACTGATAGGGAAAAGGCTGAGGACTGGGGCCTGGGATTGAACTCAGAGTGAGAAGCAGGCCGGAAGGCTGGGACTTGAAGTCAGACTTCACAGTTTCTGGCTGAGCTGAATGTTTGGGGGCAGCTACCACATGCTTAGCATCAGCCAGCTTGGAGACTGTCAGGGACAGGAACTCTAGCTGAGGGGAGCACAAAGGGCTCAACTAGGACACTGACTGGGATTATAAAGCCTCTCTGTAGGACGTTGGGACAAGGCTCACATTTTATAGCCGTGATCCAGCACAGGGGATGTCTGCCGGGTGACTTTGCCACCTAGGTAACACTTGTCTGGGCATTTCTTGGTAGTCAACCCTCAGCGGCTTACCCCAGTGTCAAGGAAAAGCACCCAGCACAGAATTCCTGCATTTCTCCGAAGGTCAGCCAATGGCTTATCTAACTGGGCCGGCGCCACAGTCTGAGGGTCTTAGAGGCCATCTGTCCCCATAGCCCTGTGGAGTCACCTTCTCTGTGTGATCCTGGGCCTTGTCTGAATAAGGGCCTCTGAGGGTAAGAGAGGATAGAGGGGAAGGAGAGGAGAGCCAGCCCTACGAGCTAAAGCTACAGCCAAGCTGGGCAGCCCTACGAGCTAAAGCTACAGCCAAGCTGGGCAGCGGCTGCTAAGAGAAAGAGAGAAGGAGTCACACTGTGGGCAGGGCAACAGGGGGCCTCAACAGGGCCCATGAGGCTGTGGGGTGGAGGCGGCTGAGGCACCACCCTCTGCCTGTGGTTCAAGAGGTTCATATTCTCCGAACCACGGCCATCTGTATCCACACATCTCCAGCCCAGCCCAGCCTTTCAGTTCATTGTTTCTTAGAGCCCAGGCTGGCCGCTATGTCTCAGAGGATGGCCTTGAACTCCTGACCCTCCTGCCTCTACCTCACAAGTGCTGGGATCCCATGCCCACCTTTAGGCTCAAGAGATGGGCCCTATCGTCATCCCTGTCTCCCTGAGGAGCCATGGAGGTTCAGAGAGCCTGGGAAAGCTCCCAACGACTTTCGACATCCGTGGGGCAGGCTGGTTCTGAGCTGGCTAGAGTTTCAGGAAGGGCACTCACAGCCGGGGTTCCCCAGCTTCCTATGCTACTGTCTCTCTCCCCATATCCCCTCTCCCATCCACGTGCATGTGTGATCTCTGCTGGCTATGCGCTGTGATTACCATCCCTGATGAAGCAGCCACAGCCCAGAGAGGTCAAGTGTCTCTCTACACCTCCGGGTCTGCCCAACATCACAAGGCCACTTGTGCTCCTCTGCGTGACAGCTGGGGTGCACGTCTGCGCAGCTACTGGCACCGCTCTCCCAGCTGCATCTGATTGTCACAAACAGGCAGAGATTTCTGACTCTCTGCCTCAGTCCCCGGCCGTGTCCCTTTTCTCCATTAGACCTGAAGTTGCAAAAAAGAAAGGGCATCCTACCTCCCAGTCCTAGTTCAGCTTGGGGTTCTGAGCTCTGGGGCTTATACACGGACTCGGGGAAGCCATGCTTTCTAATTACATTTATTTATTTATTTATTTATGTTTTTTGTTTGGTTGTTTGGTTTGGTTTGGTTTGGTTTGGTTTTTCGAGACAGGGTTTCTCTGTATAGTCCTGGCTGTCTTGGAACTCACTCTGTAGACCAGGCTGGCCTCAAACTCAGAAATCTGCCTGCCTCTGCCTCTGCCTCCCACATGCTGGGATTAAAGGCGTGCGCCACCACTGCCCAGCTATTTATATGTTTTTTTTTTTTTATCTATTTATTTATTTGTGTATGTTGGTATATGCATGCCATGGCACATGTGTGGAGTCAGAGGATACTCTGGGGAGTCAGGTCTCTCCTTCCATCATGTAGGTCCTGGGGATCCAACTCAGGTGCAAGTGCCTAAGGGACCTGCCATACCATCTTGCTGGTTCAAGGGACCACTCCTTACTATGGGGCCATCCTGGTCCTAGAATGATGCTTAGCAGCTGTTCAGCCTCTTCTGTGTCCCCCAGCTATGATGATTCCAGTTCTGCAACAAACTGCTCCTCACTTTAATGGGATTATCAGTCCCAAGGCCAGGCAAGGAAGAGCATCCTGTGACAGATGAGCTTGGGAACCACAGATCAGAGAGGAGATACCTTCTGAAGGTCACTTGGGGGTCAGTGACATGCTCAGTCCAGCCTCCTGCTGGAACTGTGGTCCTCCAGGGGAGTGTCCTACATCAATACTGTGATGGGAACAAGCCCCAGCTGCTGCCCAGGAACCTACACATGTTTGCCCCCTCCAGAGAACTCCTGTAGTCCTGGTTCTCTGGCTGAGCCGAGGTGAGTCTGCCCCATGGCCAGCCACAGTGCTATGGAAGTAGCTCAGGAGACAGGCATTTGGCCCTCAGTAGCTCTCATCTGCTTTTCTGACAGACCACGGTTTCAAGGGAGTCTGTCACCCCAACTCCAGGTGGCCTCTTGTCTCCACTGTCTGTTTCCTCACTCCGAGCATTTGGTGTCAAATAGCCAACCCTCCAGCCACATAAGCCTCCAGGTGTCCCCTAAACTGTGAGTGTCGCCCTGCCTCTGTTTATGGGGCTTCTGGCGAAAAGCTCTTACAGTGAGAACTCCTATTCAGCCTTCAAGACTGAGCCCAAGTCATTTGATCCAGTGGGGTGTGTGTGTGTGTGTCTGTGTCTATGTCTGTGTCTGTGTCTGTGTGTCTGTGTTCATGCATGTATGTGTCCTTTCAGACTGAAAGAGTCCTTAAGGATGTTAGTCTATAAGTCTACCTTATCCGTATATCCCGAGGACCACCTGGCACTTGGCTTGGGGTACGTAGGTAGTCAGTAACTATTGAATGAATGCCCTGGATAGAAGAGTAATGAGGCTCTTGGCTGGCAGGTGCCTCTCTCAAAACTCCAGGGAGGGAAGCTAGATTCTTGCTGTCTCCTACTTTTGCATTCTGGGGACTGCCCCACCCCCAGTCCTAGCCTCTGCCTGCCGCCCCAGCCACCCACACAGTCTGTGGACTCAGAGAGCACCTTGGACAGAGACCAGACTTTTAAAAAAAATGCTTTTATCCTCTGTGAAGCATCCACAGGGAGCTGTCTGTCCGCCATACCTTTCTGTGTGATTCCAATTCCAGACACTTTCTGTTCTTCCATCCATCCCAGAACCTTCTGAGCGCCGGGCAGGGGCCTCAGGTCCATCCAGTGTTCACCACTTTGAATGTTCAGACATTTCCTTCTCTCTCTGGCTCCTTGAGCGGTCCCTGCCTCTTACTCCGATGCGGGCACCTTTCTCCAGGAAGTCCTCTAAGGACCAGGTCTCTGCTCTAACTCTGGGGATCTAAGGAGGAGAGAGACTACTCCCTCCAGATCTCTTCTGTATTTTCTAAAGTTTGAAAGGTACTTGTATATACAACTCTGCAGGCCTTGGTTTGTTTACCTGCAAAGTCAGGGGAAAGTTGGGGAAACGTCTATAAAACCAGGGGTGGGTGGCTCTGGGCTTGATGTCTGCCCTTCCCAACCCAACACTGGCAACTTTCACCAAAACTCAGGCTGTTCTTCATCTGCCCCTTTCCCACTGGACCCTGGCCATGTCCCTTAGACCTGAAGTTGCAAAAAAGAAAGGGCATCCTACCTCCCAGTTCTAGTTCAGCTTTGGGTTCTGAGCTCTGGGGCTTATACGGACTCGGGGAAGCCATGCTTACTCCTGTCTTCCTCCAGCCAAGGCTGGAGCCTGAAGAAGAGCCAGGAAGGGACAGAGACTTCCTGGGTGGGGAGGAGGGTGTGGAGGGAGGAGGAGCTGTCCTAGCTGGAGTGTGAGAGACGAGTTAACAGCTCAATTGTTATTTCAATTACACGGATTATTTGAAAACAATGTTATGAGTTTCATCACTGACAACCCCGGGAAATGGCTGCTATGGCAACCGGGAAAAAGAATGGCGCTGGCCAACCAATCCCAAGTTCTGCCTGCAGTCCCAGTTTGTTCAAACTCTCCTCGGTGTCCCCTCCCATCTTCCACTTGGGGAAAGGCTCAGGAGAAAGGAGGGAAGAAGTACAGGGCAGGCGGAAGGACTCTGCTGAAGGAGAAACTGAGGCACGGAGAAGAGAGGATAAGATTGTCCCTGAGGAGAACTGGGAGATGTTCACTGCATAAGAATACTTGCTATGCAAGCATAAAGACCAGAGTTTGAATCTTTAGCTCCTCTGTAAAAAGCCAGGCATGGCCACCAGGTCCTGTACTCCCAACACTGGGGGAGGAGGGGGCAGAGGCAGTGGCTCCCAGAGGCTCTGCAGACTGGACAGCTAGCCCAGTGGAAGTTCCTGGTTCAACAACAGAGCCTGTCTTGAGGCAGTAAGGTGGAAGTCAGTGGAAGATACCCAGTGTCTGATTTGACTTCCACATATATGCACACATGGGTGTACACACCTGCACACTCGCATGCTTGCAAGACGCACATATACACATTGGCTCACTAGATTCCCTCTGGACAAGGACGTTGGCTCACCGTACAGCAGAGCAGACAGGGTCCTAGGCACCCTCTGATTGACAAGGGGGCTCCCAGGACACTGCTGCTATCCCTGTTCACCGCTAGGAGAGTTCCCCGAGGTCCCACTCTCTGACACACAAGCCACCTCATCTCTCACTGTCTGAGTCTCCACTAGGCCAGAGGAGGGGCAGGTGGAATTTGCAAGGTTCCTGGGGCCCCTGGACACCTTGGGGCTCTTTCTTGCTTCTCTTTCAGAGCCACATGGGCAGATACCTTCCCCAGCCCAGCCCTAAAGGCTCTAAAACAGAGCTCTTGGTTTTAGGACTACCTTTGCTTTCCTATCAGAAAGGGCCCACATGCTGCCTGCTCTGCAGAACCATGTTAAAGCACTGTTCAAATACCACACCTGGCATGGTGATTAGAGACTGTGATGTCCTCTTACAGATGGGGAAACTGAGGCAGCTGGGTGACTTGTACAGATCTGGCAGTCAGGAGGCCCAAGTTACTCCAGAACTCCTGCTCCAGGCTGTACTCTTAATCCCCCCTGGACAGAAAAGAAGCCTGGTGTGGGGCAGCCTCGATGGCCAGATGACTTTTTAAACTGAAACTTCCAGCCTCACCTTCCTTTCAGGGCACCTTCCGCCAGCTCTCTAGCTCCTGCCTTGAAACTCAAGTACCTGTCTCCATAGTTGCTCAGCAGGGGAGACCTGGACAGATGTGAACCCAGCAGGGCTTCAGGAAGGGAGCTGAGATAACCGCCAGCTTTGCTGCCAAGAGCTCTCTTCTCTTCTGGAAGGCAGGAATCTTCGCAGTGGGCGTCCTCACTAAGGCGGTACCCAGTGAGAGACAGACACTATGTATCCATCACTTCATTCAGCAACCCCACTGTACAGATGAAGAAACTGAGGCTCGGGGACTTAAAGAGATTTTCCTAATGTTAGCCAGTCAATATGTCACTTGTCTAGAGAGATGATCCAGGTACCATGAGGACACAAAGGGCAGAAAGGACACTCAGATGGAGCAACTGGAAGGGTTCCGCAAAGCTGATAGATAGAGGCAACCTTGTTGCAATGCTAGCTCCCCAGATGTGTCTGGCTCAGTGGGTGAAAAACTATGTCCGGTGACAAAATGGGGCCTTGAGTGTCAAGCAAAGGGTCTGGAGCTGACAGATAGCCATTGCTCCTATCCTTCCTCTGATCCTCCCTTCCTCCTGTTCTCTCTCCTATCCTCCCTCTCCTCTCCCTCTTTCCCATCCTCCCTCCCTTCCTTTCTCTCCCTTCCCTGTGCCTCCTCCCTCTGATCCTCCCGTGCTTCCTCTTTCCTATGCCCCCTCCCTCTACTGTGGTGCTCCCTCCCTCCCTCCTGTGCTCCCTCCCTCAGCAGCCTCCCTCTTGTGCAGTAGAGCAATTTCCCAAAACATTTTCTCTAATTTGTGATTGTTTTCCTAACCCAGAAACAGCAAGTCTCGGATTCTCTAGCCTGTGAGCCAAGCCCAGTGGAGCTGCCAGCACGGCTGGTACCCACAGCTATCAGCCCAGCCTGCTTGCTAACCTGAAAGTTCCCCTGTTCTCCCAGCATGGAGGTGGTGGGCAGGTGGTGGGAGGGTCTCATGGGCCCATATCCAGAGGCTTTTTCCAAGGCCTGCAGAGTGGATGCAGAGGCCCTGGAGTGGTGGCAGAGCTGGCACCTCTACTGGCTGGCTGCCACACATGGCAGACATCTAGCATTACCGTTTAGGGAGGGAGGGTGTCACCAGGCTCCAGAAAGGGTCTAGACTGAGCTGGAGGATAAGAGTCTGGTGGGGGGGAGGCGCAACTCAACTTACAAGGATGGGGGTGGTGCAGAAATTTCCTGTTGGAAACTCGGGCAGGAAGGGAACACGGCAAGTGCTGAGCAAAGTGGCCAGGTATTTATTAGGGCAGGAGGGAGAGTGATCCAGGGCCTGTGGTAACAGAGGCTCTGTGACAGGATTTGGGGCTAGGTAGGGGCTGACACACTTGTGAAGTAAAGCTTAGGTTCTGTTAGGGACAATTTTGAGGGAGGGGGGCCTATGTCCAGAAAAGCATTCTCCAGAAGGAAAATCAGATACTCAGTTGGAAGCTGAGGTTTGTGAGAACAGAAGCTTATGAGAAGACAGGAGAGGACATCAGCTCCACAGGAAGGAGGCAAGGGCTCTCTTGAATGAGGGACACTTGGGGACAGACGTTGGCTGTGGAAGCATGCGGCCGAGGGTGAAGCCCTTGTCTACTCTGCACGAAACTCCTCCACCCCGCACCTTGATCACGCCACACAGGTCCCAGCCAGTCCTCCACTACCCCTCCACAAATGTGCCCGTCTGAAACCCTCCTTGTTCAGTCACCCCTACAGATTTGAGTAACGCCCCAGAGCCAAACACAGACAGATAGTGTTGTGATCAATACGGCAGTCCACCCTAGCCAGCTAGCCTCTATCCCTCCAGCCTCAAATGCAGCCAGTTTCCTCTGCCCCACCCTGGGGACCATCCCTCCCTTCCCAACCGCTTGAAGTAAGCCACTTACTGTGCGTTTATGGAGCACCTACTGTGTGCCTCTTACTGGGGCCGATAGAGCCCCAACAGGAGGAGATATCAGATGTGGAATCAGACAGATACCAGACACCAGCTTCAAAGAGACATTGCCAGCTTAGGCAGATGTGTATGCAAGAGTGTGTGCACGCATACACACACTCACAGAATCCAAAGAAAACAAACAGCGGATCTGTGCAGTATTAGCAGCTAACGGTCTTGGAACACAGCTCATCTCTGCCACAGTCATCTAGGCCACAGGCATCCAAACCCTTCACAGCCAGGAGGACACAGAGCTCCTTCCTAATTTCTCTCTTCTGGGCTAAAGAGCCACTCATTCTTACCCTCTTTCCCAATCCCTGTCTCCATCAGCAGGCACCTCCAGACGTTTGAGTCAAGATTTCACCTCTGCACCGCACATAGTAGGTGGAAAAGAAACGCTCTGGGAGTTCACTGGTAGGAGGGAGCGGACAGGTGAGCACTGAGAAGATGCAAAGCAAGGCCGTTGGATGTGGGTGTGGGTGAGTGGGTGGTGGGTGTGGGTGTGGGTGGGTGCACAGCAAGTGAGCGGCTGGCCAGCACTTGGCGGTTAGGTGGGCAGAGGTAGCAGGCAGACAGTGGGCAGCCTGACATTTGAATGGAGGTGGGTAGGTGATGGGTTGGAAAATGGCCAAGGACGGATGGCATTAGGTGGGGTGCTGGGTGGCTGAAAAATGTCAGCAAACTCTCAGATTTTCTGGGAATCTCTCAAGCATAGACTTTCCTTGATTTGATTAATGGGCCCTAGTTCACACTCACACTCACACACACACACACACACACACACACACACTCAGGCATGTGTGTTGTTGGATCTCTCTCTTTTCTCCACAGGGTCTCCTTCAGCCAACCTGTGCTGGGTTCAGGTAACCACCTGGAACTTCTCTCTCTGCCCCTATTCTCCATGACCTATGCAGTCCCCCTCACCGTCTTTCAGATGATTCCAGTGCTCTGTTTCCTGTATCCTCTTTCCTTTAAGTTCATCCTAAAATCCAGCCAGCTACCTGCAGTAGATCCCCATCACTGGCACTCCTGGGCCTGGAGCATTGTCCTATCCTGAGGGGCTTTCCTTCAGCTCCTCACCTTCCCCTTCCCTTCACACCCTCCATGCTCTGGTCAGCCTGGCCACTAGCCCTCAGCCGGACATCATGAAGATGCTTCCACTTTACTGAGCTCTCTCTCCTGAAAGCCACTCCAAACACAGCAGGGCCATGACTCAGCCCACAGCCCCAGGCCCGTGTGTGTGTGTGTGTGTGTGTGTGTGTGTGTGTAAGTAAGTAACAAGTGCAAGTAGTACAGTATCAGTGTTCAGGGCTTCTAGAGCCTTCCCTATGGGTGAATGCCCAATCTTCCCCACAAAACTTCAGGACAGAAGCCCAAAGTCTGGTGACATGTCTCAGATCCCTCTGCTGGTAAGTGGCAATCTGGCTCCGGTGCCCTCAGCCAGGACCCTGTAATTGATGATACAGTGTCCTGGAAGTGAGTCAGGTTCTTTCTTCCCCAACCCCCTTTTGCTATGCAGTGGCGTCCCCACTGCCTGCTGTTCTCCTTCCCAAGTCCCCCTTTTGCTCTGAGACAAGGTCTCACGTGGTCTAGGCTGGCTTTGAACTCACTATGTAGCCAAGGATGACCTTGAACTTCCGATGCTTCTGCCTCCACATCCGGAGTGTTGAGATGGCAGGTTTGCACCACACCTCTAGCTCTGATCCCTGTGATGCTGGGGATCAAATCTGGGGCTGCATAGATGCAGGACAAGCACTCTTCCACAGGTGCCACATCCCTAGTCCCACTCATCAAGCTCATTGAGAGGTCCTGTGAATAAACAGACTTGACACTGGACCCTTTTTTTTCTGGGGAGAGTTCCCATCCAAACATTTGATTGGTCCCTATGGCTTTCTAGCTGCTTGTGTAGCAGAACACACAAGCCAGGGAACTCCTGGGCCTCAGCTATACCTCCCCTCACATTCTTCTGTCAGCTCATGGTCTCTGCAGGCTCCACCCTGAGGCCGCAGTCCTCTCTCTGGACACCTGCATCTGGCCAGCTCGTCACCTGTCAATCATCTTGTCTGCCTGCTGACCTGAATCCACCTGCCTCTGCTTCCCATCCATCAGCCTACCTCAGCCTGTCCACCTCATGTCCCTGTCTGCCTGGTGTTTGTCACTCTGCCCATCAAACACATGGTCCACCTCCCAACCCTGGTCTCCTATTCTTCCAACAGTCCAGTGACAGCAAAGGTGTGGGGAGGCCTTTGTGGTTAGCACTCCCAGAGCTGGCTGCTTCTTAACATCACAGCTTGCCTTTCCGGAGCCCAAATGGTTCCCTAACTCCCAGCACCCTCCTTATTCCCCAGAGACCCTAGCCTTGCTGGGTCTAAAGGTTTCTACTTAAAGGAATCAGGTCAGAGCTATATACCTCCTCCTGCCAAAAATGTCCAAGCAGTCCCCAAGGAAATCACTGGACACTAGCGTGAAGATGTGTGTACAAGGATGCTCATGGCAGAATTGTTTGTAATAGCAAAGCATTGGAAGCAACCCAAGTGTCCAACCGCGGGGGCTGGCCGCGTGAATTATGGACAGCCACACAATGGCGGGCTGGGTAGCTATTAAAAAATGGTGATGTGGATGTCTATTCGTCGAAATGGCAAGACGCTCACAGTGCACTACCCAGCAACAAGGCAGGCTACGGAGGCTCATGTGCAAAGCATTTTTATTTTTTTTATTTTTATTTTAAATCTATGTCAACAAGAACATGTATCGAAATGGTGGCCAAGGGCCAGTGGGATCATGGCTAATTAAAAACACTTCTCATGGATAAGAAGACACACAGATGTATGTGTGTACATTTACACCCACATGAATATACTCTTCCTAGGAGCTCAGCCACATGGTCTGCCCTGTGCATCTCCTCCTTCCTCTCAGGCTCCCAGGAGGCATGTTAACTAAAGGGGTTTCCTAGATCAGGGGACAGAGGGTACTACAGATGCAGCCGTGGGGCTTAACTGTAAGCTCAGCTCCCTTGGGCTCCAGGGTCAGTATTCTTACTCAGCAACTTACTGTTATCTAAGACATATATATATATATCTTTTAAAGAATTCTCTAAGAATGGAGGTGTAGCCCGGTGGACAGAGTATTTGGCTAGCTAGCTTGCATGAACCCCTCGGTTAGCTCTCCAATACTGACTGCATAAAGCAGGCATGGTGGCTCATGCTTGCCACCCAGCACTCAGGCGGCAGAGGTGCAGGGAACAGAAGGCCAAGATCATCCTCAGCTACAAAGCGAATTTGATATCAGCCGGAGACACACGAGACCCTGTCTCAAAACAGACAGACAGAACAACTCAGGGCCAGCTAGATGGTTCAGCATGTAAAGGCTCTCGCTTCTCAAGCCTGGCCTCCTGAGTCCATCCCCGGAACATATAAGATGTGAGGAGAGAAGTGAGTCCACAAAGTTGTCCTCTGTCCTCCACATGCATGCCATGGCACGTGTGCCCACACGTACACGTGTGTCTCTCCTCTCTCATATGCACACAGAGAACACACAAACACAACAACAACAATAATGAAATAAAAGAGAATCAAAACAACAACAAAATCTACATGTTCTACTGAAAATCAAAGAATAGAAATGAGCAAGACCAGGAGAAGGGGCTGACGAACTTCACAATGGACAGCAGTCCTTGGCCTCGAAGCTGTGGCTATCTCCCCGGGGCAGGAGCCATAGGTGTGCTGGCTCCCACACTGAGTGGCTCTAAGCCCCTCCCTAAGCCCATGCTTGATGCAGCAGAGGCAGGCTGGCTGTGTGCCACATGCCAGGCTCCGCACCCAGGAGACAGAAGGAAATGTCCGCACCAGCCTCCATGGAGTCTACCCTCCCTCCGTGGGCCCGCCATGCTGCACTTTGAACTGCAGGCTTCTCC
>JADRCD010208559.1:55594-57196 GCA_019843815.1 Montemys delectorum | reverse complement strand
CATTTAGAATGTGGACTCTAGAATACTGTGACCATTCTCAGCACAGTCTTCAAACAAGTGAATATCAGAACCAAACGAGAAAACTTGTTAGATAGCACAATACAGAATCCCTAGCCTCAAGAGGAAAGCAATAAAAACCATACTGCAGAAAAAGTGGCACAAAAGTCACCCAGAACCAAGAGCACAGAGCAACAGGTTTGGTGCTTTTGTTTATTGTTCATAATGCATTGTTTACAATGACAATTTGAATATAAATTGGCAAGTGCATTCCAGAGAAAATGTCAGAGTTGAGACATTTTCAATTTTTCTTCCTTTAAGCCTAATTAAATGTATATAACCATACTTACAAGGTTTAGAAGCAAAACTATTCGTTCATATGTCAAAGAATGCTACCTGACATCAAAGTGAATGTTGAAAAATAAAATCTCTGTCATACACTATTAAAACCTGTACCAAGATGGAGGAGGTTACTTAATCTTCCTATTCATTGTCTTTCGGTTTCATCCAACTACAGACTTCACTCAAGCAAAATGACCTGGGCCTCCAGTGATGACTATATGGTAAGCTACAAGGGCTGCTAAGAAGGTTTGGAAGCATCAGTGGTCCCAGTGGGGAAACTAGTGAACTAGTACAGATGTACAGTTCAGAAGAGAAAGGAAATGAGAAGCTCTGGAACCTTCCCTCCTCACCCACCATTTGTGTTATCATTAGTTTTGTTTCTCAGTCAAGGCACATAGTTGGTTATCATTTTATCATATCAAGGAACTTTTCTGTCAGACACATTTCTACCCTGAAGACAAATTGTGAACAGATCAGGCCACTACAGTGAATAACAAGAGACTACTTGAGAGAATATTTGAGGCAACAGAGCTGAACTGAAAGAGGACTTTTCCCCCCACAAACTTTGTAGACTCCATCTAAGTCAATTACAAGACTTTGTCCTACTTGACAAGATTTTCCACTAATTGGGAATGAGACTTGAAATGCCGTCTTGGAATATCTATTCCTGTTAAAATTCTTACCTCATCCACACTGAAGAAAGACAATTACAAACAAATCAAAACAACCAAAAAAGCAGGCTTTCTCAGGAACTCTCCAATTGGAATAAGCCCAGAACATTTCCTTTCTACAGAAAGAAAGAGAAAAGAGGCAAGGGTTGGCTGGATTGGGAGGCTAAAAGAATTAAAAGAATCAGTGAAGAGATGAGTGAGGGGAACCTGATCATAATAATTGTATGGCAAAAATTTCAAAACAATGAAAAACAAATAATGAAAAATATGTACAGAGCACTTTCTAGAGTATAAATTAATAGAAACTCAGTAGCAGAGATTATTTCTTATAAAAATATATGTATAAATTGATATATATGTATAAAATTATATATAAAATTTTTATAAATCACTTATACACATAATGTTTATATTTTTATATAATTATATACACCTAGATACATAACTATGTATATATACATACACATATATATTTAGACATATATATGTTTTTTATACTTAAATGCTTTTGTCATTTTTGTATGCTTGCTTGAATAGAGGGTATCTGTCTTAGTTTGAGTTATTTCTTTATAATAAAACATCCTGACAAAAA
>JADRCD010208559.1:45594-50594 GCA_019843815.1 Montemys delectorum | reverse complement strand
TGAAGAAAATAAGCGATATATTCAAGAATTTTGCAGGTTGATTTTTAAAAACAAATATAGGTGAACAAGGTCTTGTGTAGCCCAGTATAAGCACAACTTTTATATAGCTAAGGATGGCCTTGAACTGCAGATCCTCCTGACTCTCCTTCCTGAGTGTAGAGGTCACAGGAGTATACTGCTATGCCTGGCTTATGTAGTACTTGGCACTGAGCCCAAGGTTTTGTATGTGTTAGTCAAGGCATGCTACCAACCAAGACACAACCTCAGGCTGATTTCTAAAGAATGATTTAAGAGTCTTGGTATTTTATTTAGAATCTTACAGAACACTTTGAAGAAGCCTAAAGGGTCCCATGAAGAAACTCAATGCATTATGGGGAGGAAAGGAGTTCCTCATAGCCTAAAGCTACCATCAGCTCGCCAGTTGTGTGAATAACATAACTCAGAAGGAAATCCTCCTAGGAAGGTTGAGCTTTCTCGGTAATATTTCAAAGAACACTGATGAGTCTTTCTTACAGACCCTATGTTATGATTTCAAATCAAATTCAGGCGTAAATGATTACTGTCAGGGGAGGGCATCGAATTTATGATAGCTAATACAGATGGCTAATTTGAGATACCATGGAGACAAACTGATTAACACACATCACACATTTTGCACTCACACATACTCACACACACTCATATACATACACTTGCATATACACATACACTAGGACACACATACTTGCATACACGCATACATTTGCACATATACATACACTGTCCCACACATAAACTAGCAAACACACATACATTCACACACACATACACTCACACACATATATACATTGACATACACACAAACTAGCACATACACACACACACTGACATACACACATACTAACACACACACACTGACATACACACATACTAACAAACATACTAACACACACTACGCTGACATACACACACACACACACACACACACACACACACACTCAAACACACTCATACATAGAGCTGATCTATCTGTCCTGAGACTTCATAACCTTCTATCCCAGACTCTAATCAGACAGAACTCTATAAGTCCCTTTCACAACTCCCTCAAAGTTTCTAAGGCAGTGGTTCTCAATCCATGGGTTATGACCCCTTTGCAGTTGAATGACCCTTTCACTGGGCTCATGTAAGACCATCTGCAGACTAGATATTTACATTATAATTCATAGCAGTAGCAAAATTATAATTATGAACTAGCAATGAAATAATATTTATAGTAAGGGTCATCACAACATGAGGAACTATATCAAAGGATCATGGTATTATGAAAAATGGGTATCACTGTTCTAAGAGGTCAAGTTTTCTCTATAAATCCAGGTTGAGTTTGCTTCATTCAGAACATTTTTGTGGTGCAATAGGATATATCACAGGAAAAAAATTTCTTTACACTTTAAAAATATCAATTTCACCTTATAGCCACATCCCAGGCAACCAGAACGATCATCAGGCCGAAGTTGGATTCTAGCCAGAACAGGAACATACAAGCACTTAAAGATGTTTGTGAGAAGTAGGGCCAGACTTAAGCTAGCACATGTCCTAGTTGTGGCCAGCTCCTCTGCAGTCTATACTTAGCCTCTGCTAGTGGTGGCTGTGTAATAATTTACTTTCACATCTAAGTTCGGAATGGAAAGAATTTATTATTATTTATAATAATTATAGTTAGTTACTCTAGGTATGCAGAATTTATTATTTATCCTATAGAATAAATGAGAGGAGTAAAGAACCTTGACATTTTAAGACAAAGAAGACCCAAACAGACTAGTGGGGATAAAACAAAGAGAATGACGGAATGATGTTGGCATAGAGTGAGCCGCTTGCTCTGCCTTGGTGGCCCAGGCTGATCACTGGATGACACCTTATGTGCTTAGCATACTGTGGAGAAGCAGCCAGCCAGCCAGCAGATGGCACAGAAGACTGGATTTAAACATTGTGTGATATACTGAACCTTATTTACTGGGACATATGTCTGTTGTCTGTCAGACCACATGTACACATTTATAATGAAGAAAAAAAGAGTAGCATGTAAAGATATAGGTTAGGTTACCCAAACCACAGAAGTGGAGGTAGAGAGAAAGAAAGTACACATCCAACATGGAAAGCATGAATATAGAAAAAAAATGGAAAAGAGAATGAAATCCAGCCAACGGTACTTCAGTTTATTGTTTCTGTTTCTCTGACGAAATGCCTGAAAACACAAATTTAAAAGAAAGAGAGTGATTTATTTGGGCTCACAGTTTGAGGGTACAGTTCATAATAGCAAAGAACTTAGAGGAACATGAGGAGGCTGGTCCAATGGCATTCACCATTAGGAAACAGAAAAAGATAAATGTTGTCCTCAGTTCACTTTCTCCTTTGCACGGAGGCTACAATCCCAGCCCATGTGATGGTGGTGCCCACATTCAGGGTGGATCTTCCATCTCAATACAGTCTTGACATTCTCTCACAAGCATGCTAGGGATTTTGTTTCCCTCAACTTAACATTCACAATTAATGATAACACAAGACAAACATGTAGATATGACATCTATATCTAGCAAAAAGAATTTAACATCATAGTTGTTCAAACTGAAATGACAAACAAGGGCACAGAAGCAAAGAGGCAGAGGTGATTTTAGGGGTAATTATAGTGTCAGATGCAACAACAAACAAACAAAAAACCAAACCCATAACAACAAAAAGCAAAAGCAGAATCAGCAGTTTGAGACAAGAACCAAAGTAAGACCTTTTCTAGTTTTCTTACTATGATAAAACACTCCAATGCCCTTTTCTGGTCACAGTGGATATACCTTGATATCTCTTATGGATCTATGACCAGGAGCAAGGTAGGCAGTGGATCAGCAGTACCTTTATTCACATTCATTAGTCCTGTTCTCTTTCCTGCCTTGCCTCATGTGAGCCTCACAAAGTCCCATAAAAGTAACAAATGAACCCAAATATTCACCAAACAGTCTCTGCTCAGAGCATAGGTGACAACCTTTTATGAAGCACAGTAGACACAGAATGAGATATAAAACATATCAGGTTCAAGGGATGGAGAAATACATCTCACCATTTGTCAGAAAATTTGCGAGCTGTCTCTTTTTGCAACTAAATAAAACACAGGGAGAATTTGCAACAACATGGTTAGCTGTATCAGTCCCAGACCTTTTAGGATAAAATCAGACTTAACTGATTAATCCAGTACCACATTTCTTTCTTTCCTTCTTTCTCTCTTTTCTTTCTTTCTTTCTTTCTTTCTTTCTTTCTTTCTTTCTTTCTTTCTTTTTCTTTATATTGGAGAAATGCAATCAGGAAATTTGTCATAGCAGGGTTGAAGGATGAGACACTTACCCCAGCCCACTCCCCACAAAGATAGCAGAGCAAGCATTGTCCTTAACAGAAAATTTCAATTTTATTTAAGTTTTCTTATAGCCAAAGTATCTGACCTATCAATATGTTTTCAAAAGATGCTTACAGAGATTGTTGTCAAAATTTCCTAAAAAAAAAAAAAAAAAGGTCACACCTACCTTCCACTGAAGCTCTTCTCTGTAAGGCTGAGTAACTAGTTAGAACTTCAGTGATATGAAAGATTGGAATGTCACAAGGACAGAGACTAATTACCCTGTGGTATCTTTAGTCTCTTAATATCCATGAATAGCTCTCTTCTACATTTCACCTGGAAGTTTTGTGACCATTAGGTTAATCTTTTGGAATGTATAAATATATCCCTAGTTTTCCACCAATCACAGGACAAAAAATGTTGACAGATGGCATCTAAGGCCTATTGCAGAATTTTCCGGGCTTTAGTGTAGGCCACTTAAGCATTTTACCCATCAATAGGATTGAAAAGTACCTTTATATGTGATTCCTTTTGTTTCATTATATTTTATTATTTCTTTATTTGTTGTTTATCAAGCTTTACCACAATGGAACAAGGAATTTGGCGTATCCTAAATCTTGTTCTCAGGCCATGGTCCATTTGGCTCCAGAATAAACTTTCTTATTTGCTTTGAGGTGAAAGTTATCCTTAGTTACCTCTGCTTAGATGCTTCTGGTAGACAATAGGGCAGAGAGAAATTACCAAGCTAAGAGAAAAGAATAATGAAGCTGAGTATGTCTGTCAGCACAAAATTCGAATTTTGCCCTGAAGGTATTTGATTTCCTTGTATGGATCTTCTGAGAATTGAGGGGAAAATCAAAGTCAGAATTCACTTAAAGAGTGAAGTCAAATAGGACTATTTTCTTGGTAAGCTGAGCCCCTGAAGTGGTTACCCCCAGGCTATGAGTCAAGGCAAGTAAAGGGTAGAATTAGTCATGTTATTGAAGTGCCTGTATCATCTGCTAAATTTGATGTAGGACAGAACACTCTAGTTTAAAAAACTGGGTGCTGATTAGTTTTAAAAATGCTTTATTTAGATAGAAGATTCATCACATCACATTGAAGATAACTAGGTACAATATGTGACAGATTATATTAGAACATGTAAAAATAAACGAAAGACAGACATGTACTTAAAAGGTACAGGAATCAAAAATAAGTAGACATTAACTGTAGAAGTACATAGATGGCATCTGATAAACAAAGGACTAGAGCTGAGGAAATATTCAGCGCATAATGAAATTACTTTACAAGCCTGAGGACATGACTTTCAACCCTGGGATCCATGCAAAAAATCCCATCACAGTGGCTTGTGTTTGTAATTCGTGCTCTAGGGAGGTAGAGATTGGTGGATTCCTTGAGCTCACTGGCTATACAGACTGGTGATTTCCAGGTCAATGAGAGAACCTGTCTTAAAGCAGGAGATGGGATCTGAAACTGCCATCCAAGGACGTGTGCATAAAAACGGACAAACACAAAACAGAGCTGCACACACAGTGAAGGATGTAGGATAAAAAGAAAGAATTAAAGAGATGGGGGGGATAAGAAAGGGAAGAAATGAAAGAAAGAAAGAAAGAAAGAAAGAAAGAAAGAAAGAAAGAAAGAA
>JADRCD010208559.1:29181-45584 GCA_019843815.1 Montemys delectorum | reverse complement strand
GAAAGAAAGAAAGAAAGAAAGAAAGAAAGAAAGAAAGAAAGAAAGAAAGAAAGAAAGAAAGGAAGGAAGGAAGGAAGGAAGGAAGGAGCCCAATGCAAAGATTTCTATGGAAAATTGGGAACTGAAAATTATGCGATATCAGGTTGGAAAAATCCAGAAAAAAGTATAGATTTTACTGATCATGAGTGTGCTTAATAGTAAACTCAAGTTAGGTGAGGTATTCTTATTATCTATAACTATATGCTTAAAAGAATTATCTAATGTTCAGTACAAAATGAAACATATAGGAATAGAAGCAAAGAAAGATAGTAACCATGGTGTCACTAAAACAGGTCTTAGAAATGAATCAGAGGCCTCAAGTAAAAAAAGAGATATGTTGGCTCTGATAGTTAGTTTTAATCAACCTGACAGGGTCACTTGAGAAAAGAGTAAAAATCAGAGATTGTTCAGATAAGGCCATTCTATGGATTATCTACAGGTATTGTCCTGATTGCCTTAGTTGTTGTGGGAAGATCCAGCCTGGTTGTAGGTAGTGTTGGGCCCAGGACTGTATAGAGTAGAGGAAGCTAGCTGAGCACCAAGCATGCATTCATTCTTGGTCTGTTGATGATTGTGGTTGTGAGGTGAGCAGCTGTCTCAAGCTCTTGCTGCTTTCTTGTGATGGATTAGGACCTAGAATTAAGTACTGCAATAAACTCCTTCTCCCTTAACTTGCTTTTCAATAAAGCAATATGTGATAGAGCCAAAGAAATGGTTAAGAATTTTCTATAACTGAAAGATGGTAATAATCTCAGAATCAAGAAGTCCATATATTCTATATAAGGCTACTAAGAAGCCAGAGCAACTAAGCATATTAAGTTGAAACTGCCCAAGAAGAAAATAAAGAACAAATAGTTTAAAAGAAATTATGGTTTCAGAGGACAGGGGTGAATAGAAAGGAAAGATGGTTTTTGCAAGACCATGGGCTAGATTGACAGTTAACTCATCAACGAAGGCAAAAATGGAGATAGAACATAAGGAAAACACAAATCCAATGCTTTTAAAAAGAATGATTATACCCTAAAAATCCTCCACGTCTGTAAGAATAGAACTGAATTTTCTTGGGCAAGCAATTGTGAGTGAGGTGCCAAGGACAGATTTACTGAATACCTAAAACATCTATGGACACAGAAGACAACTGATTCCAGGTACATCTGAAGTATAAGAAAGAATGAAAAGCAAAAATCAAGAGAGGAGAGGTGTGTGGAGAAGCCTCCACGTGGTGAACTGTGTGATGTCCGAAGTCAGAGGTTGGCTTTGCTTTCTCTGTATGGAGCCAGGCAGTGAGTATTTTAGGCTTTGTGTGCCATCTGGAATCTTGTGATGTTCTGCCTTTATGCACAGACAGCCACAGACAATTCATGGAACAAGGGTGTGTCTGCCTTCCAAAAAAAACTTTATTTAGGGAGCCAGGCATTGAGATACGGGCTGGTAGCCTTCAATTCCAGATATTTAACTTAAGGAACATCCATCTCTACCCACTTGGTGTTACTTGGAGAATGGGGAAGAAGAAACAAAGAAATCCCCACATGATTTCTTTTGCTGTTGTTATTTAACACATGTGAGCCTGCCATGAACGAGCATGTGGAGGTCCACCTTTATAACCTAAAACCTAGGTACCTATCAGAGAGTGGACACTTACAATCACTTACGCATCCTAATTTGTTATGAGTGGTGTTGTCAACCCGAAAGGATTTGGAATCATCTGTCAGGCAAGCTTCCAAGCATGATTGTGAAAAATTAATCTCTGTGAGGTGTCTTATTGCTCAGATTACCTTACGTGGGGAGGTCTAAGTATGGGCAGCACCATTCTTTTGCTTAGGCTGATGGAGTTCGTGAAAAGAAGAAAGCTGCCCCAGTACAGGATTTATAGGTCTCTCTTCCAGGACTTAGGATACAATGCGACCAGCTTCTATAAACTTTTACCCATCAGGAAATCCATACTGGGAACTGGGAGCCTAAATACTCCCTTTCTCCTTTACCTTCCATTCTTAAGGCTATCTTATCATAGCAACAGGAAAAGAAACTGAGATTATAATAGTAGATATATAATCACAGGAAATATTAACAAATTGCATTTAGTCCAACTACAAAAGCCACTTAAAGTCTTTGACAATCTCAACACTGTTTAAAAGCCCAAGTTCTCTCCTGGTAGTCAAGGAAATCTCTTAAATATAATCCCCTGTAAAGTTAAAAAAAAAAAAAAAGCAAACTGCATACTTCCAACAGATAATGTCACAGCATATACATTCCTGATCCAAATGGGGGGTATGGGCACATAATGAGAAAATACTGGCCCAGAGCAAGACTGAACCCCACCAAGGAAAATACCAAATATTGTAACCTGATATCTGATGTCAAAGGATGGCTACATCCTTCTAACATTTTGTATGATAACACACTTGTTGGGAGAGGGCATAGAGAAGCCCCTTAATTTGACACACACTTTTCTTAGTCTGGTTCACTCCTGTATGCAGCTGTCCTTGGCAGATACCCCATAGCTCACTATCCCCAGCATCCTGAGACATGTAATATGACCCAGTCTTCACTTTCACAGCTTTAAGCAACGGCCCCTCAGAACATCCATTCAGGGATGCTCACCTGCCACAAGTCTGGCCTCAGTGACTTTCCCTAACTGCTTAACAAAGTGCCAAGAATACTTCTGTATCCTTTAAGTCTCTAAAGCCATGTGGCCAATGCTGCTATGTTTGGCTGCCTGCTTGGGTTGGAGACAGCCCATTTACTTAAATTATACTTGCTTAAACTTTGATTTATTGTTGCTTTTTAGAAGCAGAAAACTGCTTAGGCTTTTCCCTTTCACAAATGATGGTGTGAGGTCCATGAGGTCTTGTGCTGAGGGCACCGTTCCCTTTATTCTGGTTCCTGTCAATGTCCTCCTTATCTCCTTTGGCTCAAGCTTGCTTCTATCATTAAATTTCGTACTGTTTTTTTTCTTTTTGATCAAACTACACATTTTGTATTTCTTTTTCTTACTTGTTCTTTTTTATTATAGACTTGCATAAGAGTAATGGTGTAAAGCCATACAGCAGAGTCACTATTAAGCTGCCTTGAAATCTCTGCCAGTGGAGTTAGTACCGAACTTGACAAGATAGCCTCAGGTAGACAATTAAGATAAGAACAAAAAGGAGACACATTCTTTGCCAAATTATCGTAAGAATAAGCTCTAGCCCTTTGCTTTTCAAACCTGTTGAGTCAGCTTTCATGGACCACATATTGCCTTCTGAGTTCCTACTAGGATAGTCCATTAAACCTTGCTTATAGTATTTAACCAACTTTCTAATCCAAAGTACTCACATCTTCCACACTCCTCAAGTCTATCACAGCAATAGCGTGCCACCTTGCACCAACTTCTGTCTTACTTAATTTGTATTATTACTTACTTATTGTTTTTAGAAGACATACTGATAAAAACACATTAAAGAAGAAAGAATTTTCTGGGGACTTTCAATTTCAGAGGCTTAGTCTATGATCACGATAACAGAGAGCATGGAGGCAGACAGGCATGGTAGTGTTCAGCTCCATCTGATCGACAAGTAGGAGACAAGGAGAGCTGTCTGGGAATGGCGTAGACTTTTGAAACCTCAAGGATCATACCACCCAGTGACATACTTCCTTCCTAAACTTGGAATCAAGCATG
Source organism: Montemys delectorum (assembly GCA_019843815.1). Taxonomy (NCBI): domain Eukaryota; kingdom Metazoa; phylum Chordata; class Mammalia; order Rodentia; family Muridae; genus Montemys; species Montemys delectorum. The sequence continues at coordinate 41,887 of JADRCD010208559.1, read as the reverse complement.
CAAACAGTCACAACATCTATGCTCATACATAGCTTTCATTGAGGATTATGATCTCCTCAGTATACTGTAACTACGCGTGCCTCTTGCGGACGTGTGGCTATGTGAGCTATCCTTTCTGATGCAGCACAACTTATCTAGCTGATAAGTGCTAGTGTTATAAGATTCAGTCCATATAACTCTTCTAGTAGCAAGCAATGGTCCCCAATCCAGGAGAAATGGCTATGAGCTAATATAACAATTGCCCAGCATTCCCAAGCACAGTCCATCAGCCTTTGTTTTTCTTTGTATACATTCACCAAAATGCATGTGTATATTAGTGAATTGATTGCTAAAGAAATAGAAGTTCTGGGTACCTTTATGTTGATCATAGGGTCCATCTAAATAAAACTTAACAATTAATCAAGTAACTCATATATATTGCTTGAACATAATTAGACAGAGGCAAAATAATCAAAATATTGTTGTACATTATTAATGGTGTTATTCTTTGGGCAACATAACTGATTGTCTATGTAATTACATTCCAATAGTTAAATGTAACCTTTTCTTGACTGGAAGTATAGAAAACATGGGAAAGGATGCAAAAAAACAAAGGAAATTTTTAACCAAAACTGCATTTTTATATAATTTAACTATCTTTTTAACTGGTTCAAGTTAATAATCATATAGACGCATCACACAACTGGGTGTTAATTAGATACCAGTTCCTTACAATTGTTTTTAACTTTAAAATTTTTAAAACATAATTCTAAAAGTTACCATTCGTAGACTTGACATGCTGAACATTCAGTGTTCTACTTAGGTAAACTTTAATAATCATTGTGCTAAAATAAAAGCTATTTGTGTATGCCTCTCTACACTTTAGTGCATTCTCCATGTTCATTAATTGAAAGCACATAATGAAACTACTGGTGTGACTGTATTTTCCTCTAACTCTTTTTAAATAATTGACTTTAAAGCAGCTTTTACAATATTTGCCTAAATCTTTTCATTTAAGAATGAATTTCTAACTATGATGTCTTGGTGAGATTATAGCATAATTTTCCGTTATTGCTTATTTCAGGAATGTTTAACATTTTCATGAATTATTGAGTTAACTTAATATTGACTTGCAAAAAGAAAAGTTATTTGCTGTTCCTTTGAATGCCACGTACAGTTGTCTATATGTTTCATTATAATTTAACCCTACTTAATATACGCTACACGTTACCTTTATATGTTTTGGGTGGCATTTAACTCCAATCCTGTTCCTTCATGTAGGGGATGGTGCTGAAGTTTTTCAAGAGAATTTAATATGCCAAAATTCCAGCCTGACTGTATGTGGGGAACTCAGGAGGCCCTACCTCCAGTTAAGGAGTTCTTGCCAGTTTACAGCTGTCTGTGGAATGAAAACGGCACTTCCTTTGGTATGGCCACTGAGAAGTTTCTTAATATCAAGAAAATAACCGTGTGATCAAATAAGGAGTAATAATTGGACTTGATATGATTTTTTAATAAGAAGGATATGATATTGAGAGAGTAGCACGTTTTTGGAAGGAGGAAATGCCCTCGCATGGCTATGTATGAAATTCTCAAAAAGTAAATTAAAAAAACCTCCAAAGTGAATTTTGTTTTCACTTCTGTTTAAGGAAGCGAATGTAATATATGTATGGGAACTTTGGAGAAGCTTAAAAGAAACTACCACAAAAGCTGTCCTGGGTAGCTATACGGTTTGCTATACGGTCTCTCGAACACTTGAGTTTCAGCTTGTGGAAGTGCTTTGTCAAGTCATGGAAACTTTACGGGGTGGAGTCTACTGGAAAACCTTGTCACTGGAGGAAGGTATTGAGGCTTTTTAGCCAGGCTCACATCCCGTACACTCTTTGCTTTCTGTTTGCTAATGCAGTGGATGTAAATGTCCACCCTCTTTTCCCAGCCGCCATGCCTTCTCTGCCTCTATAAACTAAATTCTGTCCAAAGGTAATACAAAATAATGCTCCCCCGTGTTTTATTTTGTTGGCTTTGTGGTTTTAGCAATGAGCAAAGAGGCTAACTCAGGTGACAATGTCAAGGATAGGCAGGAAATCAAGCCCTTCTTTGCAGGTTCTGTTTAGCTGATCTGGTAAAAAAAAATTAATAATAAGATTATGAAATAACAGATAATAATCCAATGATGTATTCAAGTAAATGAGTCAGTGAGGTATTTTTGATTCCATAACAGAGAAAGAAGACAAGACATTTAGAGGCCACCATGCTGAATTCTAGGATGCCAAAACTTAGGTTCCATAAAATCATCTAGCATAAGTTACTTAACGAAAATTTGTTTTGCAAAGAGAGATTTTGTAACCTGAGTCCTTCCCCCTTTTACTTCTGTTTAAAAGCATAATAAAGCTTTTTGTTGTAGCATCAATTTATCTGTAATTTGCATTGATTTACATAAAGTAAAGTGTGCTTTTAAAAGGGAAAATTTAAAATTTCAAGGTAAGATGTTGCTGTGTAACTTGGTCAGAAATTTTCACTTGTCTCATCATTTTTTCAAAGAAAAAAAAATGCCTAGATTTTAAACCTAGTGATTAGATAAGCTTGTCAGTAGATCTTTTTCACTGTAAAATTATTTGAAGTCAAGAAGAATTATATGTAGGAGATAAAGACTCCTATGGTTATTTGACCAGTTTCCTAGTTTTCCAATGTTGTCAAACCCTGGGCACATAAGCCCAGTGTAACTTTTTACTTCCTATGATAACCCAGAAAAAGCAAGCTAAGGATGACAGATTTATTTTGGCTTACAGTTTGAAGATACAGTGCATCATGGCAGGGTGTCATGTGAGCAGGCGTGTGAGGGAGCTTGGTACATTGCATCAGAAGTTAGGAAGCAAAGAGCTCAGGCTCAGCTCACATTGTCCTTTGAGGCCTGGGAGTCCAGCTGGTGGAATCATGCTACACACAGGTAGGCTAGGTCCTCTGATGTCCACTAACCTAAGCTAGCTACCTAATCTCTCTCAGTCAGGTGTACATATTTCTCTCTATATTGATTTTAGTTCTTGTCACTTTGAAAATACACATGTACCTTTCAACTAACCAAGAGTTTACTTATGTCCTGTGAGGTTCACAATGAGTCTTATATGTTCTAGCACAGAGTAAATAGAGCATCATGTAGCACAGAGTAAAAGAATTCATTCATGAAATTTTGATTGCATTGTTATATTTTAGAGGTGTGTGGCCAAATCTTATATCCTACCTGGTTTATTTATGATAACTAAGAGTTTAAGAATGGCTCATATGAGAAATAGGCTGGTATAGTGTATAAACATGACACTGAGGGTAGTAAGGAAGACGATTGGATGGCTTAGAAAAAACAAAGAGCAAGCAAGCACACACACACATATGCATGCATGCACACAAGAGAAAAGCAGGTGTTGGAGAACACACACACACACACACACACACACACACAATGGGAACTCTTATCCACTGTCATGGGAAGTATACATTTATACAACCACTTCTGGGTGCATTTTAATCAGAAGTAGTGAACACGAGCAGTTTTAAAATCCGCACCAAACCTTTACACATGAACAAGATGGGTGTAAAAGGGAGATAATGCCCTTTCTGATGTATAAAAATGAGTAGGATGACTAAATACCCATTAGGAATAACAGGGAAGGACGTCCCATGGCATAGCTGCAAGGAGAGTACTCTGTAGTCTTCAGAGTGAACTAGATGGATATCTTTCAATATAGATCAAATGCAGAATAATGGCCTAGAGCTGCAACACATACAGTAAAGTGTTTGCCTTATATTCATGATGACTTGAGTTAAATCTTCCGTACCCACATAAAATAGCTAGGAGTGTTGGAGGACATCTGTAAATCCCACTGCTGGGGAGGTGGAGACGGGTAGATCTGTGGGTCTCACCAGCTTATCTGTCAGCCACAATAGCCTGTTTATGGTGTTTCAGCCCAATGGGAAAGTTTATTTTAGGAAAATTCTAAAAGAACATGTGGGCAATATCTGAGGAACGAAACCCAAGGTCACCCTCTGGCCGTCATGGTTAGACATGCCCCCTTGCATACACACAACACACGTGCGAGCACATGTTCACATCCATGTGTACACTCACATGTATACTACATGTATACACACATATTCATGTACACATACATACATGTGCACAAGCTCAAGAGAAGAAATATTGTGGAGAGCGGCGGCATGCCACGTCTTAGCGCTCTCCATGGTAACCGCCAGCCCGAGAATGGTGCCACCTTCCGACATCGAGCGCTCTCCATGGTAAACAACTCCTTATTTGGGCATGAGGTGGCACGATTGTCTAGCAAGATCTGGTGACTGAACAGGGACCTATGGAGAGATGATACGTGACTTTCGATGATTGGCATGCACTAGTGCTTATAAGCCCGAACCCAGGAGGGGTCAGGGTCACTGTCTGGAAAGAAGCAACAACTGAATAAACCGCCTTGAGAAGGAACCTGGTTGTCCTGCGTTTTGTCTCCCTGTTGCTTGGGGACTGCGCCGGACAAAATATTACTTGTTAGAATTTTATATCAACTTAGAGACTCTGAATAATAAGGATTGAGTAAGTCCATCACAAGTAACACAGAAAGCAGATTGTGACTAGATAGTTTATGTTTACTTCAGTGTGGGGTAGAAATGATTACCTAGGAAAGGAGAACAGTCCCATTCTCCACCTTTCATCCTCGCTCAAAGATGAACAAAACTCCTCAGCTTCATCATGGTTTCAAAGCTGTAAGATTGTAAGCAGATCAGGAATGATTTATAAACCCAAATTAAATGTTAGATTACAGACAGCAGCTGGCAAACATATCTTTTAAAGTGTTTTTGAAAGAGATGACTTTGGCGAAATTGTGGCTAGTAACACTTCAGAGGGTTAATGTTTTAAGACTTTGAAGTAAACTTCAAATGATGACTCGATGAGGCATCCTTCAAAGTTCTCAGTCTGAGCCTTCTGTGGGGTTCTTCTGCACTGACCGTGTTTTTCATTAAAGAGCCATTTGGAGACTTTGGCTTCTGCTTGCAGCTGGCAAGCATGAGCAAGTAGCAGTTCGTGAAAAGCAGCTCTGCATTCATTTCCAATGACCTCTAAGAAAGAGGACTCATGCAAGAAACTGTGCTGGAAGTAAACACCATAGTCCACTGCACTCCCTCTTTTTTATTTCTCAGACAAGTTCACTCATTGATTTAGCCTGACCTGCTCGCCAGCAAGCCTTCCAGATCCACCTGACTCTAAGTCCCAAGCACTAAGATTACAGGGACACACCAACTAATCCTGCTCTGTGAGTTTAAATAACACATTTCCTTCTATTAAAACTTCAAAGCAGGAATGGTCTCATTGGTATAGGACCATTGTCAAAGTTTCAAAGGGGACTGTTTTTGCTTGAATCATTCTTATTGTTGACCTGTGTTCCACAGTGGGCAGGATCATAAGTCAGTAGCAAACAAGGATGACGTTCATGTGCATTGCGAAGATCTTGTGGTGAACTCACAGGAATGAATTTTCATTTGGTTTCTGAGTTGTTGAATACACGTGTGTGTGTGTGTGTGTGTGTGTGTGTGTGTGTGTGTGTGTGTGTTCATGTATTAAAGGCAAGGGGGATGACAGAGGAGTGCCATTTAGTGCTGAACACTGACAGATATTTATTCTCTGCAGTTGGACCAGTTAAGCATCTCTGTTAATTGCCGCCCACTGAAAGAGAAGATCTCTGACTATGGCTGTGGTGTTCCACTAATCTACAGGCAAGAGAGATGAGTAGTTGATTTCGTGTGAAGATAACTTTGGAGAACAGTTAAGAGTCTCCTTGTGAGCCTTTCCATATGTCTTTAAATTTGGTATACAGAATACTAGGGAATTTAAGGTAGACAATAATCATTAACAGAGCAGACAAGTTGGGAAATTTACACTTACTATTATTGCATAAAATAAAATATCTAATATGATTTCATGTTTCATACATTCATGCTTATTCATTACTAATAAAACCTTGCACCTTCATTTGTTATTGGGGTAATTTGGGAATTTTACACTCTTCAAATGATCTTCATGTAGAGATACCTTTTGCCTTTTGTTTTTCTTGATATAACTGTATAATTCTGCCAGTGATATATGTATATACTTAAACAGTATTAAGTAAACAATAGTACCAGCGCATGCTTTTATGAGGAGAATAAGAACAGCTCAGAGAGGCAAGCTAGCAGGCTATGTGTGGAAATACTTGTTCCATGCTGCTGTTTCAAGGGCACAGGTGAATTTAAAGCTACTATACACTCATCCAGTCCACATACACACACACAACCCAAATCACTCAAGACAACCGAGAGAAGAGTGGCTTCTATGAATAAAATATAAGCCAAGATTGTTTCCTTTAAGAGAAAAGACATATCTATGCTCAATCATAAAACCTGTTTCCAGAACTGTTCCCTTCAGCAGTGTGGCTTGTCTGCTTAGCTTAGTCTGACTGCCACCCTGGGCCTGTGGCTGAGATATCATCAGGTGATGTATGTGCTTTTAAAGAAACAGTGGGAAAAGAGGACATCTATGTGCTTCTGTTCACTCCCAATTCCTGGCTCATATCTCTCCTCCCTTGAGACCCTTGCTGATTTCACAATGTCTCCTTCTTTATACTCTTTCTATCTTTCCTATATTTCCATAAATAGGGTTGTTATCTCAGCTCTAGGCTCAATTTCCTCATTTTCAAGAGTAGCCCAACTTTCTATGATACTTCCTTCTGACCCTGCTTCAGTGGCGCCAATGATGACATGGAATGATTTGTAGAACTTAGCTTCTGCTTATGTGACAGAAACAAAGTGGGGACTTCTGGAAGGCTCCTAGGCTATTTTAACAGAATTCTTAGACCATATGATCCTTGCTGCTAGGTGCCATTTCAGCAGAGCAGTGAGCATATCAGTCTCATAATCTGAACGTGCTGAGCTTCAACCTCAAAGCAGATAGGTGGCTTTTATGGTTGGGAAGATAGCTCAGTCAATGAAGATGAAGTGCTTTCTGTGCAAGCACATGGACTTACATTTGATCCACAGTTACTCATGTGAAAAAATGAGATGTGGTTACATGGGCTTTATATTCCTTGTACTGGGTATATACAGATAGGAGGATACCTAAAGCTTATTGAGCCAGGCAGCTTGAGCACTTGGTGAGTTCCAGAAGAATGAGGGACTCTGTCAAAAATAAGGACCCTGGCTTCTGAGCAACAACACTTGACGTCAACCATTAGCAGTCACAGACATACCACACACACACACACACACACACACACACATACACACACACACACACACAAAGAGAGAGGGAGAGAGAGAGAGAGAGAGAGAGAGAGAGAGAGAGAGAGAGAGAGAGAGGTTTCTTTCTTGTGCTCTACCTCTTCCCCACTTGCCACCCTCACTATGGTGTGTCCTGACAGCTCATTACTTAGTACTAAATCAAGGAAAGATGAGGAGAAAGAAGAAAGAAAAAGACAAAATGTATAGAACACAGGATAAGAAAAAATTCTTCAGGCTTACGAACATGGGAAAATTAGACAGAAAAGCTTATTTATTGAAAGAATGAATCCCGTCCTGCTGATTCTTTGACAAGTAAGGCCATTTTTAAGTTTCTAAGGTAGGATTTAATTGGCAGGCAGACAATGGTATAAATATTGACTCATTAATCATTTTCTATTTATGAATAGAAAATAGACATTTAACTGCAAATTTAGAAAAGTAACCTTTTGTCTTTCATAAATATTAATTTTCAAAATACTTAGAAGATTATTGGCATTGATGTGGTAAACTTGTTTTTGACAATCTGCAAATTTCATGCCTGAAGCCAAATAAACATTTTTATTAGATAAAAGCTTAAGTTCACTGATAAATTAATTTGATAAAACTCCGAGTTATGTAAGACATTTGGTTTTTGCTTCGAACTCAGGAAGGCAAAGAGAACTAATCATCAGATACCAACAATTGTCAATTTGAAAAGATTTAATTAGCAAATTAGTTTGTCTATGTTTATTTTTATAGTTATTATTCTTATACTAAAAGAACTGAAATGCTGTAAATAATGTTATATTTTCTTATGATTATAATTTTTTTAACTATCTGATGGCCTCATCTATGGGAAACACTGATTATTATGCTAATAAAAGTGCTCAATGAATAATAACTTATACCCATCACTTGGACTTGGAAGTAAAATATCAACTAGGTTTTTTTTCATTGTTGTAATTTATCATATGTGAATTAGCTTATGTAATTTATCATATGTGAATTAGTTTGTGTGCATAATACTAGATAAGCTATCACATTTTAAAGTGTAATCTTGGAGTTCTCTTTAATAATTCTCTGCATTATTTATTCTGAAAGTTAATCAAACATGGTACTAGTCTCTTGTACTTTTCAGTTTCCTTTAGAAATGAAAACACAATTATGTTCTAAACAAGTTAAATGCAGAATTCGATTCTTTGCATTGTTTAGGTATCAGACGGTGTATCAAGAAATAATGGCTGGCATTTGCATAGCTGACAAGTAAAGTCCACAATCCAAAGAAATGCACAGGTCGCATTTGCATAAAATGCTACCACTTATCACCACATCATATATTTCTCATTATGCTTTCATGAACCCATGTGGTTCCATTGTGTGTATTTTAAGACATACACATTTTAACTTAACATACTGCAGTAACGAAAACTTTAACAGTCTTGGTTAAGTTCAAATCAATGTCATTAAATTTGAGCATTTTATAAACATATGCATTATATCTTCTTTTACATTTTATTAAATTTTGACTTTGTGTCTGTGTGTGTGTGTGTGTGTGTGTATGTGTTTGTGTGTATGTGTGTGTGTGTGCAAGCAAGCATGCAAATGCCATGGTGTACAAATGGGGAGTCAGAGAACAACTTTCAGGAGACAGGTCTTTCTTTCCATTATGTGGGTCTTGGGGATTGTGTTTAGGGTATTAGGCATAGGTGCAAGTGATTTTACCCACTGAGCCACTTGGCTTGCCCAAGACTTTTACTGGCACAATAATTGACATGTACAGGTAAGGTGAATATCAACTGAATTTTCTATGGGAAAATGAAAAGTAGTGTCGATAAAATCTACCTCCAGTTAATATTTGTTAATATGTATATAATATGTTATATGTGTATATATACATAGACATAACATGTTACATAATATATGTATACATATATATATATATATATATGTCTATATTTTTCCTTGACATGTAGATAGATGTCCACTAAAATCAAAAGTACTCATATATATTTGCCATGATTAATATAATCATTTATCTAACTATGAAAAAGATTCTGAAAAATATTTAATTTAACCACCTTTGATTGGAGAAACACCCAGACATTATAGTTCTTTCTCTACAACCCTGGGAATTTGAGTTCAATCCCCAAAATCCACATAAGACAACCAATTGTGGGGCAGTCTTTGGATGGCCTTTCCTTCACTCTCTGTTCTACATTATGTCTCTGTATTTGCTCCCATGAGTATTTTGTTCCCCTTTCTAAGAAAGACCAAAGCACTTACACTTATACTTCCTCTTCTTGAGCTACATGTGGTCTGTAAATGGCATCTTGGCTATTCTGAGCATTTGTGCTAATATACACTTATCAGTGGTCCTGTGAAGGCTCGATGCCCCAGTGTAGGGGAATTCAAGGGCAGGGAGGCAGTAGTGGGTGGGTGGGTGAGTGGGTAGGTAGGGGAATACCTTATAGAAGCAGGGGATGGGGGATGAGATATGGGGCTTCTGGTGGGCATCTGGGAAAGGGGATAACATTTGAAATGTAAATAAAGAAAATATCCAATAAAAAAGAAAAAAAAGAAAAAAATTAAAACAAAACAAAAAAAAGACAGCCAAGTGTTGTAGTACAGGATACAATCCTAGAAGCAGGGAGGTAGAGACAGGGTATTCCCGGGACTTTCTGTGCTACAAGTCTAAGTTCATCCACAAACTGTAGGTTCTAGGAAAGGCAGACTACACTGAGAAATCTCTTTGGTTTTCACAGTGCACACACACACACACACACACACACACACGCATATGTAGGTAAATATGCACACATACATACACATTTTAAAAGACCCATCATGTGTAACTTAACAAACATAGGCACTCTGTTTTCATTTGTCTTTGGAATCTTCTGAATATATTGAATAAAACTGATTCAGGGAGGAAACAATGGAGCAACAGTTTTCTGTCTCTAGAACAAAGACTTGGGGTTTTCAGTATTGGAAGATCAAAAGACTATTTTGGTCTCTTGGTGATTTCTGTCTTTAGGTAGTTAGTTCTACAGATTTGGGGCCTGAGTGGAGACAGTTTATCATGGAAAGGACTACGTGTTGTGGCAAACCTTAAGCTTAATGTCAGAATGCAGTCCACAAAACCCTGGCCATCAGTTTCTACAAATGATCTTCAGATATTATATCAGGACATATTTCTTGAAGGTTACACCACTGACAATAGTGACATAGTGAAGATTGACATTTGTTTTGCTTTAGAAGATCCATTCTTTAATTATGTGTGTCAGTGTGTATGCAGACATATGATGCAGTACCCATAGAAACCAGAAGGAATCAGAAGTCTTAAACTGGAGTTACAGACAGTTGAGCCACTTAACATGAGAACTGGGAAAGACACTTAGGTCCCCTTAACTGTTGAATCACCTCTCCAGCCCTTGAAATTAGTCTTAAAACATACACACACAGTAAACCAAATAAAACAACAATAAAACCAGAAAACAAAAACAAATCAGAGACAAGTAATTGCATTCAAATGAATAGCTTCTGCACAGTAATAGCAATTTCACTGAAGAGTAGACGTATAAAATAGAAGAAATAATTTGCCAACTAGATGTGTGAAGAATGTTTAATATACGTAGTTGTACATATACATACATGTGAAACTCAATTTGATAACAAGAAGCAAATAATTAAAATATGCAAAGGTGTTACTACACATTTTATTATGAAAGCTATGCTAATGGATAAGAGTTATATGAAAAATGCTAAATGTCAAGAAGCATCAGAGAAATGCAAGCCAAAACAAGGTGCCGTTATCTCATATACTTAAGAATGGCAAGTATGGGGAGGGGGGAGGCAACAGGAGTTTGTTCTTGTTGTTTTTGTTTGTTTGTCTGTTTATTTTTTGGAGGGGAAACTGGGAAAGGAGAAATCATATGACATGTAAATAAAGAAAATATCTAATGAAAAAAGGAATGGCTACTTTAAAAAGGACAAGTGGAAGCTCTGGAGCGATGGCTCCATTAGTAAAGAGTTTGCACCATGCAAGAACAGACTCCAAATAGAAATCAGCACTTATATGTAACCTAAAATCTGGGGAAGCAGAGTCAGGAGAAACCCAGGGGTTTATCAGGTATTCAGCCGAATCAGTAAGATGGAGGTTCAGTGAGAAATCCAATCTCAGAATCAAGATGGAGAGTGTTGGAGGAGGACGTTTGGCATTAATCTCCTCCATATGCATGCATACACACTTTCACAAACACACACACACACACACACGTCTCACAAACACGCTCACTACAGAAAGTACAAATATATACTGGTAAAAATGTAAAGGGGAAACATCACATATGGTACTCGTTGGGATTTAAATGGTCATATCCAATAAGTAAAATAATGCTAAGTCTCAAGCCCTGGGACAACTGGCTTGCTGGGCCATGGAGTCAGGCACCAGACACTGCCACTGCCAGGTGGCCAGATGCAGAAGGCTGCCTAAACTCTCCATACCACCCAGGTAGGCATCTGGCTGTCATGAGCCATATCCCAGTCTGCAGGGAGTAGTGGGAAGGGGACAACCCTGGGAATCCCTGGGCCTCACAGCGGTCAAATACAACAGGTTCTAGCTCCTGGGCATAGTAGGCAATACCTCAGAATACTGATAGTGGGGGGGGTGGGCTGAGAACGTAGGAAGAAAAGGGGGTGGTAAGGGGAAGCGTCAGTGCCCAGTTGTTCCTGCTTGATCAGGCCTGGGGCGAGTCCTTGCTTGGGTCTCGCAGCTGAGAACACTAGGCCAATAAAGGAGGCAACCCATGGTATTAGGTGTTTTATTGTAGAAAAGGGAGAAAGAAAAGAGCAGAGAAGTAGAGGCCAGCCATGGCCACATGGAGAGAGGGGGAAGGGAGAGTAAAGAAAAGAGTAAGAGGTTAAGAGAGAAGAGAGACAGAGAGAAAAGAAAAGGGGGAGGGGCAAACAGTCCTTTATATGGTAGACTGGGCTACCTGCCTATTCTCAAGTAACTGCAGTGCAGGGCATACTGGGCTATGGTCAGTTGACTGGGGGTGGAGTCCAGCCAGAATACTGAGAGCTTGGGGCATTGTCTAAGTAATAATAGCACAGGATAATGGAGTTGCAGGACTCATGGTGTCAGGCATCTATGTCTGGGGGTGTGGCTTTTACTGTTCCACTCCTTGTAGATTCTCCTACTGGGTCTCTGAAAGCAAGCCTCACTCAATCAAAAACACAGACTGCCCCCTTCACAGTTCCACACTCACTGAGGTGCCTATTTAACATAGCAAAGTGAACCTGGTTTCCAGGTCCTGGCAGCATCCCTCAGTTCCTACCTGTTACAGGGCAAGTCTGGTATATCCTACTCTCTATACTGAATTCTCCAGCCCAAAGATTGGGTTGCCCTTCCTTTTTTCTTTCTTTCTTTCTTTCTTTCTTT
>JADRCD010208559.1:0-29081 GCA_019843815.1 Montemys delectorum | reverse complement strand
TTTCTCTGTATAACCCCAGCTGTCCTGGAACTCACTCTGTAGACCAGGCTGGTCTCGAACTCAGAAATCTGCCTGCCTCTGCCTCCCAAGTGCTGGGATTAAAGGCGTGCGCCACCACTGCCAGTGCTCACTTGATCTTTTGTTCCTTTGTTTTCATGGGGCTGTACCTTGTTTCCACTACCCCTTCTGTCTTTGCCTCCCCTTTGCCCCATATGGTTGAGTTCAGATGTACTCTTGTCTACTCTGGACTTTCCCAGATGTCCCTATCTCTGCCCACACTCTCCCTCATATCTACAATAAACTTTCTCCTCCACCATACCCAGGATCAGTTTGGTTCTTCCCTTTTAAAGAGTATACATGTTCTTTAAAAGAATTAAAACATGTACTACTACTATGCAACAGAAAAAAAATCCTACTTTGGTCATACAGTTAAAAGAATTTAAATATCTAGGTGTGATCTCAGTCCCCTGTTCACTGTAACACTATTTGCTACAAATAACCTAAGATATACAATTCAGCCAACTATGCATTGATGGAGAAATAAACGAAAAATGTGATGCACTAATATCACACACACACACACACACACACACACACACACACACACAAACACACACACACACACACACACACACACATCATAGTACTGGAATATCTTTCATTTGAAAAGACCTCTATTATTTGATATGCCATGGAACAAATAGGAAGATACTCTAAAAGAAATAAAAAGCAGATAGTAAGATAAATACTGCATGATCTCACTCTCCTGTACAGTCTGACATAGTTGTACTCAAGGAAGAGAAGAAAATGCCACAGGCCAAAAATTGACAAAGTGTAGGAAATTGGTAGTTGTTGATTCAAGAGCAGAAAATGTCAATTTTATGTAAGGAAGAACTACCAAATTAACTGTAATAAATAAGATGTTGAGGTGTTTTTGTTGCATGCTTTTAATGCCAGCACTGGGGAAGCAGAGGCAGGTAGATTTCTGAGTTTGAGGTTACAGAATGAATTCCAGAACAGACAGGGATACATAGGAAAAGCCTGACGTGAAAAACCAAAAGTAGAAAAATAGGTAGACTATAGACAGATGGACAGAAAGACAAATAGAGATATGTAGATAGATAATAAACAAGATTGTTAAATATTCAGAAGGTGCTAGAACAATAGATTTGAACTGTTATCAATGAATAAATAGAAACAAAGGAGCCCTGTGAGGTATTGGATATGTTTATTTCATTGATTATAATAATCATGTCATAATATGATTATTTATAAAAATATCATAGTGGAGTTAAGTATGTGTTCCAGTTGGTGGAGTGTCCGTTATGAACAAATTCTGGGGTTTAATCTCCAATACCACAGAAACATCAGTACACTCCTGGAGTCTAAAAGACCAAAAATCATCCCAAGCTAATTAATATATTACAAACAGCCTTGGATACATTAGACTTTGTCTGACTCTCTTTCTCTGTCTGCCTCAGTCTCTGCCTCTGTCTCTGCCTCTGTCTCTGTTTCTGTCTCTGTCTCTGTTGCTCTCCCTCTCTCTCTATATATATATGTATATATACATATATATATCAAGATGTGCATTGTTCATGCTAGACACATACTCTTTACTGAACTATATCTCTGTTGTAAATGTGAACATTTTTTTAAAATTATATCATAACACAATAAAGCTAGGAAATATTTTAAATTTTTGTTATTTTATTAATTTGTCGCTTATTCATCATTATAGCTTGGATATAAAATAATTCCACAGAGAAGTAGGCCCCATGTAATTATATGGAAAAATCATAAATATTAGGAACACAGGTGGTAATTAAGTATTACTTGGCCAACTATTGTATGTTTTGTTCTTTTTGTTGTTATCATCTGCTTGAAGTAGAAGGTTAAGGTTTAATATAAAACTCTCTGGGCTGGAGAGATGACTCAGCAGTTAAGAGTGTGTACTGCTCTTGCAGAGGGTCGGACTTTGTTTCCCAGAACTTCTGTTAGGCAGAATTGTTCATAATTGCATGCACATGAACTCTGTCTTTTTTTTTAATTGGGTAATTTGTTTACTTGCATTTCAAATATTATCTCCTTTCCCTCCTCCTGGAACCCCCCTATCCCATACTCCTTCTCCCTGCTTCTATGAGGGTGTCCCTTCACCCACCCACCCACTCCCACCACCCTGCCCTAGATTCCCCTACAATGGTGCATCTATTAAGCCTTCATAGGACCAAGGACTTCTCCTCCCACTAATGCCTGACAAGACCATCCTCTGCTACATATGTAGCTGGAGACATGAGTACTCCTTGGTTGATGGCTTAGTCTACAAGAGCTCTGGGAGTCTGGCCTATTGACACTGTTGCTCCCTCCCTCGGGTGCCAACCCCCTCAGCTCCTTCAGTCCTTTCTCTACCTCCTCCATCAGGGACTCCAGAACTCAGTTCACTGGTTGGCTGCATGCTTCCTCCTCTATATTTGTCGAGCTCTGGCAAAGCCTCTCAGGAGACACCCATATTAGGTTTCTATCAGCAAGCACTACCCCCTACCCCGCCCAGCATCCACAATATCATACCGATTTGGTGATTGTATATCAGATGGATTCCCAGGTGGGGCAGTCTCTGGATGGCCTTTTCTTCAGTCTCTGCTCCACACTTTGTCTCCATATTTTCTCCTGTGAGTATTTTGTTCAACCTTCTAAAAAGTACTGAAGCATCCATATTTTGGTCTTCTTCTTCTTAGGCTTCATATGGTCTGTGAATTGAATCTTGGGTATCCCGAACTTTTGGGCTAATATCCACGTATCAGTGAGCACTTACCATGTTTGTCCCTTTGTGACTGAGTCACCTCACTCAAGATATTGTTCTCAAGTTCTATCCATTTGCCTGCTAACTTCATGAAGTCATTGTTTTTAATGGCTGAGTAGTACTCCATTGTGTAAATGTACCACATTTTCTGTATCTATTCCTCTGTTGAGGGACATCTGGGGTATTTCCAGTTTCTGGCTATTATAAATATGGCTGCTATGAACATAACAGAGCATGTGTGCTTATTACATGTTGGAGCATGTTCTGGCTATATGTGCAAGAGTGCTATAGCTGGGTTCTCAGGTAGTACAATGCCCAATTTTCTGAGGAAACGCCAGAATGATTTCCAGAGTGGTTGTACAATCTTGCAGTCCCATCAGCAGTGGAAGAGTGTTCCTATTTCTCCACATCCTCACCAGCATCTGCTGTTACCTGAGTTTTTCATCTTAACCATTCTGACTTGTGTGAGGTAGAATATTAGAGTTGATTTAATTTACCTTTCCCTGAAGATTAAGAGTGTTGAACATTTCTTTGGGTGTTTCTGAGCAATTTGAGTTTTCTTAGCTGAGAATTCTCTGTTTAGCTCTGTCCTCCCCACCACCTTTTTTGTTTTGTTTTGTTTTGCTTATTTTTTTTTTTTTTTGAGACAGGGTTTCTATGTGTAGCCCTGGCTGTCCTGGAACTCACTCTGTAAACTAGGTTGGCCTCAAACTCAGAAATCTGACTACCTCTGCCTCCTAAATTCTCAGATTAAATACATGTACCACCACTGCCCAGGTTTGTTCCCCATTTTTAACAGGGTTATTTGGTTTTCTGGAGTCTACCTATTAGTTCCTTGTATATATTAGATACTAGGCCTCTATCAGATGTAGGATTGGTAAAGATCTTTTCCCAATCTATTAGTTGCTGTTTTGTCCTATTGACAGTGTCCTTTGACTTGCAGAAGCTTTTCAATTTTATGAAGTCCCATTTGTTGATTCTTGATTTTAGAGCATAGCCATTGGAGTTCTGTTCAGGAACTTTCCCCCTGTGCCCATGTTTTTCGAGACTTTTCCTCACATTTTCTTCTATTAGATTCAGTGTTTCTGGTTTTATATAAAGGTCCTTGATCCATTTAGACTTGTGCTTTGTACAGGGAGATAATAATGGATCAATTTGTATTCCTCTACATGTTGACCGCCAGTTGAACCAGCACTATTTGTTGAAAATACTGTCTTTTTGCCACTGGATGGTTTTAGGTCCTTTGTCAAATTTCAAGTGATCATAGGTATGTAGGATAACTTCTGGGTCTTCAGTTCTATTCTTTTGATCTACCTGTCTGTCACTATACATATATCCTGCTGTTTTTGTCACTATTGCTCTGAATTACAGTTTGAGATCCGAGATGCTGATTCCCAGAAGTTCTTTTATTGTTGAGAAGAGTTTTTGCTATCCTAGGTTTTTTGTTATTCCAGATGAATTTGAGGATTGTTCTTTCTAACTCTACGAAGAATTGTGTTGGAATTTTGATGGGTATTACATTGAATCTGTATATTGCTTTCGGATCTGTCCTAATCAGTGTTGTATTGCTGTGCAGAGACATCAAGACCAAGACAACTCTTAAAAGAGAAAGCATTTAATTAGGTCTTTCTTACAGTTTCAGAGGTTTAGTCCATTATTATCATAGCAGGGACATGGCAGGATGCAGCAGAAATGGTACTGGAGAGGTAGCTGACAGTAATACATAGTGGACATAGCTCAGGTTGTTGAAACCACAAAGCCTAGCCCCAGTGACACAAATTATTCAAAAAGGACATGCCTATTCCAGCACAGTCACACTATCCTTCCTAAACTGTGTTTCTCTCTAATGACTAAGCAAGCAAACATATGAGCCTATGGGAGTCAGTCTTTTTTTATTAGATTTTTCTTTATTTACATTTCATATGATATCTACCTTCCTGGTTTCCCGACTCTGAAAAAAAAAACCTATTCCTTCCCTCCCTTCCCCTGCTCACCAACCCACCCTCTCCTGCTTCCTGGCCCTGGCATTACCTTGCACTGGAGCATAGAGCCTTCACAGGACCAAGGGCCTCTCCTCCTATTGATGACCGACTAGGCCATCCTCTGCTACACATTCAGCTGGAGCCATAAATCCCACCATGTGTACTCTTTGGTTGGTGGTTTAGTCCCTGGGAGCTCTGAGGGGGCTAGTTAGTTCATATTGTTTTTCCTCCTATGGAGCTGCAAAACCCTTTAGCTCCTTGGGTTCTTTCTCTAGCTCCTTTATTGGGGACCCTGTGCTCAGTCCAATGGATGGCTGTGAACCTCTACTTCTGTATTAGTCAGGCACTGGCAGAGCCTCTCAGGAGATAGCTGTATCAGGCTCCTGTCAGCCAGCACTTGCTGGTATCCATAATAGGGTCTGGATTTGGTGATTATATATGGGAAGGATTCCCAGGTGGGGCAGTCTCTGGATTGTCCTTCCTTCAGTCTCTGCTTCATACTTTGTCTCTGCAACTTCTTCCAAGGGTATTTTGTTCCCCTTCCTATGAAGGATAGAAGTATTCACACTTTGATCTTCCTTCTTCTTAAGATTCTTGTGGTTTGTGGATTTTATCACGGGTATTCTGAGCTTCTGGGCTAATATCCATTCATTAATTAGTGCATACCATGTTTATTCTTTAGTGATTGGGTTACCTCACTCAGGATGATATTCTCCAGATCCATCCATTTCCCTAAGAATTTCATAAATTTATTGTTTTCAATAGCTGAGTAGTACGCCATTGTGTAGATGTACCACATTTTCAGTATCCATTCCTCTGCGGAGGGACATCTGGGTTCTTTCCAGCTTCTAGCTATTATAAATAAATCATGAGATCCTACTACAAAAGCCTATAGTCAATAAAACTGGAAAACCTGAATGAAATGGACAATTTTCTAGATAGATACCAGGTACCAAAGTTAAATGGATATCAGATAAATGATCTAAACATTCCCATATTCCCTAATGAAATAGAAACAGTCATTAATAGTCTCCCAACCAAAAAAAGCCCAGGACCAGATGGGTTTATTGCAGAGTTTTATCAGACCTTCAAAGAAGATCTAATTCCAATACTCCTCAAACTATTCCACAAAATAGAAACAGAAGCTACTCTACCCAATTCATTCCATGAAGCCACAGTTACTCTGATACCTAAGCCACTCAAAGAACTAACAAAGACAACTGTAGACCAATTTCCCTTATGAATATTGATGAAAAATACTCAATAAAATTCTTACAAACCGCATCCAAGAACACATGGAAATTATCATCCATCAAGATCGAGTAGGCTTCATCCCATGGGTGCAGGGATGGTTCAATATACAGAAATCCATCAATGTAATCTACTACATAAACAAACTCAAAGGAAAAACCATATGATCATCTCATTACATGCTGAGAAAGCATTTGACAAAATCCAACATCCCTTCATGATAAAAGTCTTGGAAAGACCAGGAAGTCAAGGTCCATACTTTAACATAGCAAAAGCAATATACAGAAAACCAGTAGCCAACACCAAACTAAATGGAGAGAAACTAAATGGAGAGAATCCCACTAAAATCAGGGACTAGGCAAGGCTGTCCACTTTCTCCCTACATATTCAATAACGTACTTGAAGTCCTAGCCAGAGAAATGAGACAACAAAAGAAGATCAAAAGGATACAAATTGGAAATGAAGAAGTCAAATTATCACAATTTGTAGATTATATGATAGTATACTTAAGTGACCCCCAAAATTCCACCAGAGAACTCCTAAATCTGATATGGGGTCATTCTTACTAAAGTTTTCTGATATTCTCTTTGAGTTTCTATAGGCACTTATGATCACATTCACATACTTCTACACAGATATACTCAAAATTAAAATTGATAAAATATATATTTTCAATTATTTGGTAAGTATCCTTTTAAAACAATTGTGATTTTGTATGCATATTAGATCCTTGAGGTACACTTGGGCTCTATATTTAGAATGCCAAAATCAATGAAATACTTTCTATGTACTTTATTTGAATCTTCCTGCCATGTTCCATGTCTTGAATATAACACTACTCATGAAAAAATGCATAGATGTGTAGAGATAAATTAGGGCAAATATATTCATATATAAATTATGCACTTGTGCAGCTTCCTGTACACATGATATTTGATCCCAGAAAGCTAATAGCTTACAGAACACTGGAAAAATAATTGTGTACATACAATTATATAGTGTGATTATGTTTTGTGTGTGTGTGTGTGTGTGTGGGTGTGTGTGTGTGTGTGTGTGATGTATTCTTCAAATATATTTCTTCAAATGTATTTGGACTCATGCATGCATATGAAAACTTGATGCTGCTTTAATCATGCTCCACTTTATTTGTTAATGGAGGGTCCTTCACTGAGCACAGCGTTCACCATTTCCGGCTACTCTAGCTAGATATCATTCTCTTTCTCTGCAACATAAAGTCTGGTATTGCAGGAAGTTGCCACTCCAATCATATTTTTTCCATGAGAACTCTGGATAGCATGTCCCATCCTAAAGTCTTGAAGTGCAAAAAAATCTATACTCTGAACCATCTCGCAGCATCTAATCACACATTTATATGTTTTATTATCTATAACAATAGTGAAATGTGATTTTTAATTTTTTTTTTGTTTTATTTATTTTTATTGCTCTTTGCATTGGTAGACATTGATCCCTCGGCCTTTTATATTACAGCAAGAATTCTACAATTATTATATCCCTGTGATGAATCCTCAGATGTAATATCAATATTATATCATATTACTATACATAATTTCTGCTTTGTAATATTTACATATGCTGTTTATAATCACAGGAGATAATTATGCCACCTGTCCTGACACATCCTTTTGTGTTTAAAATAAATCTGAATACTTTATTGTTTATGTACCATTTTAATTAAGTCCCTGTTCTGATTCAGGAACTTCAGAGTGAAGTGCATAGATGTGAAAATACAGAAATAAACCTGCATTAAGATAAAACAATTAACCACCAAACAAACTCAAGTGTTACTAATTAATTTAATTTAGTGTTTTTGAACTTTTTTGTTTTTTTATGCAGGATTTCATTGTATAGCATTGGCAGGCCTAGACCTTTCTACATAGATCAGCAAGATCTCAATTAATGATGTGTACTACAACATTTGGCTGATTTGGAAATTTTGACTTTACATACTTCAATGAAAACTAAAAGAACATAAGTGTAGAATTAATTAGAAAGTGAAGTAGAAATTGTTCCAAATGAAGAAATCCATTTCATAATTTTACTTTGTTATGTTTTAAAATTACTGGAAAGTATAAAGAGCCAGAAAAATTACAATGAGAGATGGGGGAATGGGAGAACAGACTATGTTAGTATGAGTGAGCCCAATCACAAGAAAGACATTCTTATCACATACATACACACACTGAGAGATACACACACTCATTCTCACACTAACATGCACACACACACTATATATATATATATATATATATATATATATATACATATATATATATATTGACAATCATACTTGCAGACATGCTCAAACACACATAAAAACATACATATACACACAAACACACAAAGATTCTTTTAAAAATAGTCATGAGAAAGATAAAATGCCATTAGCATAGTAATCATTTAGAGGAAATGGTGAATCAGAAGCTTCTTCTAAAAAGAGAATGTGAAAGTAATATGAAGAAATAAATGGAAAGATCTGGACTTATGTTTTCAGACGCCTTTATTCAGGATCAGTACCACAGATATCTCAAGAAGAGCCTTGGATACTAAAAAGCTTGGCCTGCCTGGTTATTATCACAGACCATCTGATACTTAGGTATCTCTTCTTGATACATAGCAAGCCATTGCTATTTAAATATTTGACTTCAACTCCTAATTAATGTGGGTACTTGACTAAGAGGCTGAACCAAGGAACAGATAAAGTTATAAAAAGACCTGATAAACTAAAACATGAATGCTTCCTTGATTTTATAATAGAAATTTGTAAGATAGCTATGTGATATGATGCAGAACCATGGAGATGATATTATATGAAGAGGAAACCAGAAAAATGCCAACATGATCAGCTGGCAAGAATGGAACAGGAAAAGCATAACTTAAAAAATGTATGCTTGAGATATTTTTATAAATAGATACTAATGTATTTGTTTAGTGTTCTAAATAATCAGGCATATTTTTTATATACCTAAATATATGGATATGCAACAATTAATTAATTGTATAATGATAAAATGATTAGAAGTAGAAAAAAGGGAGAAAGACAATGGAGTTCAGGAAAATAAAATAAATTAATCATAAGGAAGAAATATAAAATTCCCCAGGAATTTTAAAGACTGTTAAATAGCCTACATGTCATTATAGATCAGAAATCCCATTAGCCAAAATAAAATTTATAAAAAGATGAAAGACACTGAATTAATAACAATCTCAAATTTATTTTGATGTTGTGTGAATGTGAGAAAATATGAAACTCAAATGGTAGGCAAAACACGTTGTGCAATTTTTATCACAAAGGAATACTTATATGCACCAAGGAATTCTTTGTTCTATTGGAAGGCAAAAGTTGTAGGCAGGACAGACTAAAAGTGTATTGTATTTATAAAACTAAAATAATAAAGTGTGATATATTTAAAATATAACATCAAAATGTATACAGCTAAATTGATTCAAAATGTAAAGAGACTTCTAGTCCTTGAGTGCTAAGACCTTTAGGATATTTTCATTTAAATGATGTTAGATTCGGAGACAAGATGGCGGCGGCGGCAGCGGCGTCGCAAGGCGGGAGAAGCAGCGGTGTTGGCGGAGGCAGTAGTGGGGCTGGCGGCGGCCCCAACTGCGGGACAAGCAGCAGCCGCAGTGGTTTGTTGGATAAGTGGAAGATTGATGATAACCCTGTAAAAATTGATAAGTGGGATGGATCAGCTGTGAAAAACTCTCTGGATGATTCTGCCAAAAAGGTACTCCTGGAAAAGTACAAGTATATGGAGAACTTTGGTCTTATTGACGGTCGCCTCACCATCTGTACCATCTCCTGCTTCTTTGCCATAGTGGCTTTGATTTGGGATTACCTGCATCCCTTTTCAGAGTCCAAGCCAGTTTTGGCTTTGTGCGTCATATCCTATGTGATGATGGGGATTCTGACCATTTATACCTCTTATAAAGAGAAGAGCATCTTTCTTGTGGCCCACAAAAAAGACCCTACAGGAATGGATCCTGATGATATCTGGCAGCTGTCCTCCAGCCTCAAAAGGTTTGATGACAAGTACACCCTGAAGTTGACCTTCATCAGTGGGAGGACAAAGCAGCAGCGGGAAGCCGAGTTCACCAAGTCCATTGCTAAGTTCTTTGACCACAGCGGGACATTGGTCATGGATGCGTACGAACCGGAAATATCCAGGCTCCATGACAGTCTTGCCACAGAAAGAAAAATAAAATAGTCAATTCTAAAAGCTCTCCTTCTGCTGGATCATATGAATTACTGGTGGTTAGGGGAAGAGACAGAAAGCTTAAGCTTGATCAAGTAAGAAATATTAAAAATGCCCCTGTTTGATCCACCCTGGATAAATAGAATTTTCTAGTACAGATATGCAAAGTTGTATCTTTGGCTAGCTGTAGCCTTCTTGGTCTGCTGAATGGTTTTCTGTTGTTTTACTTAAGAAGCATTTTATAAAAGCTAAGCATACTTTTTCCTTTGTGCTTAATAGTACTTTATACAGTATAGCTTTGTGCCATGCAATGTTTGAATGCTCAGTACTTAAGAACTACTAACCTTGCTGAGGCGCAGTAGTGTTCACTTAGAATCCCAGCACTCTGAAGGCTGAGGAAGGGAGATTGAGTTTGAGGCCATCCTGGGCTGCAGAGCCACACCCTGTCTTGGGGAGTGGGTATTGTTAACTTGTTGCTGACTTTGTGTTGACCCCTGCATCAGCAACTATTTCCTTAAATCCAGGATACAACTTATTAAATATGACAGCTTTTCTTTACACACCATTTTTGTGTGTAAAGTCAAATATATATTTGACTTGGGGAGAATTATTTTTTTAAAAAAATGCAAAATAGCTTTTTAATTTGTTTAAAATAGACCTGCCTGTTACATTTTGTGCTCTTAACCAATTAAAGAAGCCAGTGGCATTTTTAGTCTTATATTCTCTGTTTTCCACTCATATGTTCCTGTTGATTTGGTTTGTGCCCTTTATTAACTGCCATTTTCTAAAATTTTTTTTCAATAAATGAAAGATGTGAAAAAAAATGATGTTAGATTCAAAGTACAAAAAGATGGCAAGATTAAAACCTCAACTTAATTTAAGAGCTAAATCCAAAACCTACTAAATAATAGATGGAGACAGATAGATAGGAAGATGATAGATAGATTGACAAATATATAGACAATGAGAGATGATAGACAGATAGGGAAGATAAATGACAGAAAAGAGATGACAAAGGGCAGAAAGTATGTAGATACTAGATAAAAAGCATAATTAGGTGGTAAGTGATTAATAGATGAAAGGCAGGCATATAGATAATAGAGATAAATAGGTGATAGGTAAATAATATATGTCTTTCTTCCTTGCAATAATGGAAAGTGTTATACCACACATTGCTAGCTCAACCATAAAAGTTAAAATTTCAGATTATTTTTCTATTGAATGCATTTTAGACCAGTGCAAAGACAAAACAAAACAAAACCTCAAACAAATATAAGTCAGAACCTGCCATCAGTACAGAATTTCCAGTCTTTACTTGCTAGGTAAATCCTAGAAAGATCTGATATTATGGGCACGTGGCTGGTTCTCAAATGACTTTACTAGACAAGCTGAGTTCCATAGCTGGCAGTGACATCAGAGAGAGTGCTTTTGGTGAACACATGGAAAGGAAAATAGTGTTATCGAACCAAAAGATGCCTTGTCTGTAAACTGTTGTGGAGCAGGTAATTTATTCAGAAATTTGAAAGGTTACCTTGCAGAAGAGATGACTCTTCTATGTTAGTTCAGGCTAAAAAAAAAAGATAGGGAAAGAATTTAGACATGTGAGGTGTACCAATTCTGTATGGATGGGAAAGGTCCCCAGAGGTTTGAATGCTTTAACACTTGGTCCCCGGTGGTTGTGTTTCTTGAAATACCTTTGGAAACTTTAGGAGGTACAGCCTTAGAAAAGCAAGTGGGCCATATGGAAAGAGTAAGGGCTCTGGGGTTTTACAGCAGTACTCACATCTTGTTCATATTCTGATTTCTAACTGCGGGAGCATGTGACCAGTCTCATCGGGTTCCCACTACCACGTCTTCCCACTATACTGAACGGTTTCTCTTGAACTATGAACATGAATAACCTCTTTCTCTCTTAATTTTGTCAGGTATTTGATCACAGTCCCATGTAAAGTAGCTAAAACTATGCTTCCTTGTGTGCTTAAAAGGAAGGACTAGACAGGGCATGGTGGCGCACTCCTTTAATCCCAGCACTTGGGAGGCAGGGACGGGCAGATTTATGAGTTCAAGGCCAGCCTGGTCTACAGAGTGAGTTCCAGGACAGCCAGGGCTACACAGAGAAACTCTGTCTCAAAAAACCAAAAAACCAAAAAAATAAAAATAAATAAAAAAGGAAGGACTAATAACATAGCAGAGAAAAATACGAATCTTCAGGGAATGTGTTTGATGCTACTGCAAATAGCCTGTCCAGCCTTGTTTGCAAAGTGAAAGCTATAGAAGAAAGGCTCATAAGGAAGTACTCAACCTGAAAACTCTAGAACATTGTCAAAGACTCATTATGGAGGATGTCTCACACAGAAACTGGGAGAACACGAGGAAACATGCCCATGGAATACCCAATGGACAAAAGGGGAAGTTTACTGAGGTCCCCAGAGAACACTGAGGTGAGAAAAGACTATTTCTTAGGTGTGAAGATACCTAATATGTTTGTTTCAGACTTCTTCAGAGTCCATCATGCTTATTGAATGCTTTGTTAAGAAACCTAAGAGAAAACATCCTGCCCACACCAACTCAAAATGCTCACACAAACTCATACCTAAACCAGACTTGGAGATATGGCTACATGACATTTTTACAAAGACATTGCTAAACCATTGTCCCTTACAAGGACCACCCTGAGTGAACACAATAGCTTTGACCATCCTGAACTTAATGACTTTCAATATTCCTATTAATGTAAATAATTTACCACTTTCTTTCTTCCTTGCTATTTTGTTCTTTGGTATACACAATCAGCAAATTTTCTGAAAACAAAAGAAAATACCAAGACAAGTATGTTTTTACCAGAGATGTTCTAGAAGCGAGATTCAAATATATTTGACCTTTGAAAATGTATCATTTATCAGGCTGGTATCAGAAATCTATTTATTATCTTCATGATAATTTTTGTTTTACATACTACATGAGTTACCTTAAAAACTAGTTTGATGATAGTTTTAAAATATGTATACATATGCCAGTCTTTCTGGGCTGGTATCCTAAGCAGACCTTGGACGCCAGCTCTCCAGCCAGTCCCATAACACCCAGAGGAAGCTCCACTCCCAGGTGCTCTGGTACTCTCAGGATCAGAGGTGAGGAGGACACAACATCTATCCCAACACTGGGAGTAACTGGGACAGGCAGGACCAGGCATGCAGGAACTCTGCTAGCAGAATGGCTGGGGTTCCTTCCGGTTTCTCTGGGCTGGTGTCCTGAGTAGACCTTGGGCCCAGGCTCTGCAGCCATTCCAAAACATCCAGAGGAAGCTGCTGCCCTCCCAGGTGCTCTTACAAGCCCAGGGTCACAGGATCCCAGAATCACAGGGTCACAGAGACAGTTTGACTCTGAGAAGTTCTGACACAACCAGGATCATTGGAAGGACAGGCTCCAGTCAGATTTGGCAAGGGCAGGTAGCACTAGAGATAACTAGATGGTAGTGGTGCGGGGAGGGCAAGCATAAGAAAAGAAACAACACAAACCAAGGTTACTTGGAATCATCAGAACCCAATTCTCCTACCATAGCAAGTCCTGGATACACCATCACACTGGAAAAGCAAGCCTCAGATCTAAAATCACTTCTCATGATGATGATACAGTACTTTAAGACATAAATAACACCCTCAAAGAAATACAGGAAAACACAAGTAAACAACAGCTAGAAGCTCTTAAAGAGGAAACACAAAATCCTTTAAAGAACTACAGGAAAACACAATCAAACAGGTGAAGGAAATGAGCAAAATCATCCAGAATCTAAACATGGAAATAGAAACAATAAAGAAATCAGAAAGAGAGAAAACCCTGGAGATACAAAACCTAGGAAAGAAATCAGGAGTCATAGATGCAAACATCACCAACAGAATACAAGAGATAGAAGAGAGAATCTCAGGGGCAGAAGACACCATAGAAACATTGACACAACAGTCAAAGGAAATGCAAAAAGCAAAAAGCTCCTAACCCAAAACATCCAGGAAATCCAGGACTCAATGAGAAGACCAAACCTAAGGAATAGGTATAGAAGAGAGTGAAGACTCCCAATGTAATGGGCCAGTAAATATTTTCAACAAAATTATAGAAGAAAACTTCCCTAACCTAAAGAAAGAGATGTCCATGAACATACAAGAAGCCTACAGAACTCCAAATATACTGGACCAGAAAAGAATTCTTCCTGTCACATAATAATCAAAACACCAAATGCACTAAACAAAGCAGTAAGGGAAAAAAGGCAAGTAACATATAAATGCAGGCCTATCAGGATTACGCCAGACTTCTCACCAGAGACTATGAAAGCTAGAAGATCCTGGGCAGATGTCATTACAGACCTTACAAGAACACAAATGTCAGCCCATGCTACTATACCCAGCAAAACTCTCAATATCATAGTTGGAGAAACCAAGGTATTTTATGGAAAAGACAAATTTACACAATATCTTTCCACAAATCCAGCCATGCAAAGGATAATAGATGCAAAACATCAACATAAGGAGCAAAACTACACCCTAGAAGAAGCAAGAAAGTAATCTTTCAACATATCCACACAAACCTAATTCCATGTCTTACAACAAAACAACAGGAAGTGACAATTACCTTTTATTAATATCTTAATATGAAAATTAATATTACCAACATATCCTAATTGATTGAAATCCAAAAATATGAGGAATTAGAAATTTGTTGATTGTCATCCAATGGTCTCTCTAATTTGGTAATTGGAGAAATAGGTCCAACATTGTACAATCTATACATACTTTCAGCTTGTTTGTGACAGTGTCTTGCTGTGTACAACATAAGGGTCTTGAAATCTTGGTTCTCCTATCTCAGCCTCTTTATTTCATGTTTTTACACTATACTATGGTTTTTATAACAGCTTATATATCTCAAAAGTGTTTATAGACCCAAAGGAAATGTAGACAGTTAAATTGGGAGGGAGTTTGTAAGAGAACAACAAAGAGTGAGACTGAATGCTTTTCTTGACGTTTGTAATTCTTGTATCAAGTTTGAAGAAGAGGACTTTATAAGTTACTCTTTCTCGGAGATGAATGCTTTTCCAAATTATTACAGCTAATGGACAAGATTCTTACCCACACCTAATGTCTGTGCCACCCTCCAAGCAGAACCATTGTTCATTTAAACAGTTGGTGAATGACTTTATGGATAGACCATCTTAATACACACACCATCTCTTAAATGAATGTAACCTGTTCTCTGTGGGCTGAGAATAAAGTCACTCACTCAAGTCAAATAGTTTTTGCCATAGCAGGAAGTCTATATAAATTGTGCCTACAATTCATTCCTCTGCATAGCAGAACTGTCAACTCTCAGCTTAGCTATGATGGAGGTAAAATCCTTTGGTAATGTGAGGGTCATTGAATTACAGCCTTATTACAATGAAATCCAATGTCTAAAAATTGTTCTTATTTTGGGCTTGTACCACAGTAAGAGCCAAGATTTTAAACTCTACTAAATACAAAACAAACAAACAAACAAACAAAAAGACTTTATATATGTGCTCATTTAAGAAAATACTAGTAGTGATGTATTGTTTTGAAATATACAGTTAATGTTTGGAGTTATTTAAAATTTACATTGAGAAAAATATATGTACTTTCAGTATTGCTGTAGACAAACATCTACATAAGACTGTTAAATTGTTGTTTTATATCAAACAACTTTTATAATGCTTATTTTTATTGTTATAATAGTTTATAAATTTTAAGGAGTATCACAAAAAAAGATATTGTAGGTATTGAAGGGTAGGTCTCTGGGAGGAGTTGGGGGGTACAAAAGGGAAATAAGAATGTATTTAATTCTAATTATTTAAAATGTTTTTAAATGTTAACAAATTCAGATAAATTGAAATCATGTAAGTTTTCTCATCATAATGCAATAAAAGTTAAAAAAGTATACATATATTCTGCACATATATGTAGAAATATATATGTACTATATATGTATACATATGTGTGTTTAGAAAACCACTGACAAGAGCTAATGTTTATGACAATGAAATATATAAAATATTTAATTACAGAATGATGAAAAATTCCCTTGTAAGTGGATTGACAATAAGATCTATTTAAATTTTTATTCACAGATTGGGTCATACATAAATTATTCCAGTTGTTTTCTTCTAATGTAAATTTGTTAAATTAAATCTTGGAAATATGAATGATGGATATTACAACAGTTCAACTAGCAATTGAAATGAGTTATTTTCAAACCACCCTTGAACAGCTGCCAGAACACAATTTATCAAATACTCATTTGAATTTTGAGGTTTCATGCAAAACTAATGAACTCCATAGGGGGAAAAATCTGTAAATGTTTACATGTTTTCCTTGACCTTTGTGTCTGAGTTTTTCATTTAATATAGAGTTTTTATTTAATTTTCTTGTTTGATCTCTCTCTCTCTCTCTCTCACTCACTCTCCTTCTCTCTCTCCTTCTCATCTCTCTGATGTGTGTGTGTGTGTGTGTGTGTGTGTGTGTGTGTGTGTGTGTGTATGTGAAGACTCATCTGTGTGGCAGTCCCATGGTATAATAGTGGCATGAATGTTCTAGAAGTAACCAATAACTTTATAACTGAAGATACAAAGTACTTTTGACATGCATGAGGACAACACTATTTTCTGGCACCAGAGAAACAGAAATTAAATTTGAAAAATGAATGACTTATATCAGATTTTCTAGTGTTACAGTTTAAAATAATTTCCAGCTTCTTGCTTCACTGTTCCTAACTCTGAGCATAATGTCATCCAGAATCATTTCCATTGTAATGGTAAGTTAAAAATGAATAAATATAACTGGAAAGTGTTTATAGTAAAATAGGAACTCAAGACATCTTTCTGCAGTGTGATTTATTTATAAAATTTTTGATACTTAGACTGGAGACCATTACAGAATATCACAACTGGTCAGAATGTGAGAATGTCATGTAATTCTTTGGTTCCCATGTTTGACTTAGACATCTGCAATACAACTCTGACTATAATAATATCACAGAAGATGATGGGTCTTTTAGATTATAAAAGCCAAGGTCTCTAGCATATGTGCAAGATTTAAACTTACTACATAGTCAAGTATCACCTTGAACTTCTGATCCTCCTGCCTCCATCTTCAAAGCACTGGGAAGAAGTAAATTTATCACCTCATCTAGTTTACATGACATGACTGGTAATTAAAACTAGGGCTCTTTGCATCATAGAATTATACTACACCAAGTGACCAATTCCTGACTTACACGCAAGCCTTTTCCATGATAGGTAATGTGAAGGGAAGAAAGTTTATATACTAAGACAGAGAGCACATGTTGAGAAGTTTAATGAATTGTTGGAAGTGATTCAGTATTACAGGCTATTCAGAACACTGAAAAAGAGTTGATGGTGTGAGAAAGCAATGTGACAAGTGGCCAGATACTAAAAGTGATTGTGTGTGTGTGTGTGTGTGTGTGTGTGTGTGTGTGTTTGATTGATGATTGATTTTTTTTACTAACAAGGTTAAATTTGAACTATCTCACAAGTAACATTAAAATTCATTGATAGTTTTAAGAGACAAGTAAAGCATTCATTTTAGAAATAGTACTTTGGATAAAGAATAGACTCTTGGGAAAACAGTTTAGAGGAAGGTAAGGGTCAGGGGGTTATTTTCAGCAATGCTGAGGGTAACAGAAACTTGAACCATGACAATATCAATGGAAGTGACTAATACAGGCAACATATAGTAAGGAACTATACCTGAGAGAAGTGACTGATTTATCTGATTATGGAAGATACCTGCCTAATTTGGTTTGACCAATTGGAAGTATGTTGAAGTCACATATATGAGGAAGAAGAAATCAAGAAAAGTTAAGTTTGGTGATGGGCAGTATATTGGGTATTGGGGACATTTAAGTATAAGCACACGATACACAGTAGACTGTGACACTGTAAAAAATAATGAGCAGCCCTATCGCATAAAATATACTCCAAGTTCTCGATACTTTATAGAGTGACTGAGAAATAGATAAAAAAAAATTTAAAAATGAGAAATAACCAAAGAGTCACATAGTTGTGGAACTGAGTGATAAATACAAGAAGAAGTCTATTATTTTTCTGGCTTAAAATGAGCTGGAGACACAGTGGACAACAGAGGGTTTTAAAACAAAATAGAAAGGATGGGGTGTAGAGGCCAGTTTGAATAAACGGGCAGAGTGCCTTCAAATATGATGATGAAAAACTAGTAGATGCTATTAGTGGATATGCAGCAGCTCTACTGCTCTTCTTTCTTACTACCAGTCTCTCCCTTTTAGCTACTCTAATATGAAGTAGAGACACTGGCCTTGTCAAACCAAGTGTTTACTTTTCTACTCTACACTATTCTTAGAACACAGTTCTCAGCATATTAAGATTATGTCCATTCTTAATATATGCATGAAGAGCACAGGCCACTTCTTTCCTACTAGATTTAGACACAAAAAAGAAAGGAAAAAAATCCTGAGGTTTTTCTCAAGAGAATGAAAGAGTGATGGTTAAACTTGATTGTACACAATTCTTATCAAGGAGTATAAAGCCCAAGAAAGGAGGGTATGGATAGTTGGTAGAATGCTTGCCTAGAATTCAGGAGGTCCTGGCCCCATGAATGGCATAGCACAAGCCAGGCATGGTGCTGCATGCCTCTAATCCCAGCTCTGGAGTGGTAGAGGCAGAAAGATCAGAAGTTCAGAGTCATCTTCGGCTGCATAGTGTGTTTGAACTTAGCATTGAGTACAAGTGAGTATTCAAAACAGCAATGATATTAATAATGAACTCAAATGATAAAGTATAATATATTTGTTAAAAATGTATCTAATATCACATTAGATAATGATAAGGCATTTAATTGATTTATTAAACACTGACACAAGTGCTGTCTATCAGCATGCTTTCAGTGTACAAATCTTCAGAGATTTTTGTATTTCAAGTTATCCCTTAATTGTTCAATAGAATTATATACACATATTATATTGTTGTAATTATTCTCAACTGTAATCAAATGATAAATAAGGTTAATTGCTTAGGATGACTTCTTCCTATGGAAACATCCTTTAGAAATAGTCTTATTGAATTAAAATGCAATTCATATTTAATATATAAAAGATGAAACCTATAGAAAAAAGTAAACAAAAGTTTAAAAGGGAAATCCATAAGTTATTTTATAGTGATGTGAGGAAATGGCTATTTTCTTCCTTGTCTTAATTGTGTGTTTTGTTACATGCCCGCCCATTGCTAAGTGGCCAACAGAAGTCAGTGACAATACAAAAAGTCATCAATTTTATGAAACTGAAGGACATACAGAGAAAAAAAAAACACATCAGCCTAGAAATATGCCTTTACTAGAAAAAAAAAACTTCAACCTTCACATTGATGTCACGGAGTACAAAAACACATAAAGAACAACTTGAATAACTATAGTGGTATTTTTAAAGATTTTTTTTCCTGTAAAGTTTTGCTGTATGTCTCAATCCCTGGAAAGCTTGGACTTCATACACAGGAGACTGACTTTGAGCTATACCTGCCTCAGCATCTCCTGTGCTGATATAAAAGAGAAGTGATACTATGCTTGGCTATTATAATTTTAATCGATTCTTTGTACTCTTTGCTCCTTTTTCTCTATATATGAACCCTTTTTTTTAACATCCTTTGTCTACTTTTATTCTTTCTTCAATTCTTTAAGTTTTACTTTATTTCTAAAGATGTTTTTATTTATGAGTAGAGGTGTGTGCGTGTGTGTGTGTGTGTACATGTACACATACACACACAGTCACATACATGAAGATGCCCCCTGGAGGCCAGGAAATGGCCACAGATCCTCTAGAGTCCACCTGGGGATCTATCCCATATACAGTTACCAAACCAAGACAATATTGTGGATGCCAAGACTTGCTTGCTGACAGGAGCCTGATGCAGCTGTCTCCAGAGAGGCTCTGCCAGAGCCTGACAAACACAGAAGTGGATGCTCACAGCCAACCATTGGCCTGAGCCTGGGGTTCCCAATGGACAAGTTAGAGAAAGGACTGAAGAAGCTGAAGGGTTTTGAAACCCCATAGGAAGAACAACAATATCAACCAAACAGACCTCCAAGAGCTCCCATGGACTAAACCACCAACCAAAGAGTACACATGGAGGGACTCACGGTTCCAGCTGCATATGTAGCAGAAGATTTCCTTATTAAACATCAATGGGAGGAGAAGCCCTTGGTTCTGTAAAGTCTTAATGCCCCAGTATAAGGGAATGACAGGACAGAAAAGTGGGAGTGGGTAGGTGTGAGGGAACACCGTCATAGAAGCAGGGAGAGGGGAATGGGAGGAGGTTTCTGGAGGGGAACCAGGAAAGGTGATAATATTTGAAATGTAAATAAAGAAAATATCTAATAAAAACAAGAGTTACAGACATTTGCTAGCCATCTGATATGAGTGCTTGTTTTGGTTAATGTTTCTATTGCTGTGAGGAAACACTATGACCAAAGCAACTCAGGGAGAAAGGGTTTATTTGGTGTAGAGTTCCTCAGCACTATTTATCATTCTAGGATGACAGGACAAGAAGTCAAACAGGGCAGGATCCTGGAGGCAGGAGCTGATGCAGAGGCTGTGAGAGGTTCTGCTTACTGTCCTGTTTCCAATCGTCTACTCAGACTAGTTTCCTATAACACCCAGGATCAGCTGCCCAGGGATGGCCCCACACACGATCGTCTGAGCCTTTCTCCATCACTTATGAATTAAGGAAATACCATACAGGGCTGCCTTTTAACCCAATTTTACTGAGTCTTTGTTTGTTTATTTTTTTTTTTGCATCTTTCTCCTCTCCAGTTACTCTAGCTGTGTCAAGTTGATATAAAACTAGCCACTATGACCCAACATATGTCTTCTGTAAGAGGAACTGCTTCAATCCAGAGGACTTTGGGTCTTAGTACCCTGTCTAGCGACAGCGAGGTAATAAAGACATCACAGGCACACATACACTGAAGGTAAACTCAGGGAGGGTTCCTTCATGCTGCTGCTCTGATTGCCACTGGAACCCTGAACCTCAGAGGCCTTGTTAGATAACAGCATGGGCAAATAGCTTAGCTAGCCTCTGGAGGGTAGAGTCCCCCAGGGAAGAAAGCTGCATGTGCTTGTCTTTGTGCACACTGAGGGATTCGAGAACACTCAGGCTCTGTAGGAAGTGTTTGTTAACTCTCTTGAGCCTGGCCCACACTAGCAATGGTTTTGCCAAATAACCACGGGCTCATCAGTCTGAGTCTTCAACCATCAAAACTGTCAAAATCCACGTTGACTTTCTGAGGATTTTACTCACTCAGAGACTGTGCTGCTCCCTGCAAGCAGCAGGAGTTCTTAACCCCTAAGCCATTTCTCCAGACCTTCATTCTTTATTGTTTGAAAATTTTATAGATGCAGACAGCTGTTTTGATATTCACCCTATTATCGTAATCCCCTCACTCTCCTTCTGAACCCCTTCTTCCTAACTAGTTATCCTTCTCAGCCATGGAGTTTAATTAGGGTTACCTGAGTTATTTACTATCCTATGAACAACTTATCAGTGACAATACGATTGAAATCATTGCCACTCTGTTGCCTGTCCAACCAACACTAACTGCTGATGTCTCTTCAGAAAGGGGTAAGGCCTCATGAGTACCTCTCATATGCATGTTGGAAAGTTCAAGGGCCAATTTGTGCAGCCTCCATTCAGGTTTCTATAGCCGTTGTATGTTTATGATTGCAACACCCAAGAAATTGATATTTTGATTTTTCTAAAACATGAACAATAAAACAGAAAAGGTATGAACTAAAATAATTAAAATGTACAAACAATAAATTGGCTAAAGAATGCAAGAACTTAAGAAAACTGACAGTACTTCAACAAATAGTAAACAAACTAAAAGCCCCAACGTGTTCAAGTTAATTACAAGTAGACTTATCATTTCTCCACAGTATTTTGGAGAACTGAATGTTTTTGTCTTTATGCATTACAAACTAGGTGTTGGCAACATTAAAGGAGATTGGTACTTCCAAATATGAATTCCTTAAGATGAAATGCAGTATTTAGTATAAGAAAATTACAAACAGTTATCAACTACTTTGGTTCCTGTTGGACTCAAATGATCCTATAGATTTGTAATCAGATGAAACACTTTAGGGTTCTCAAGAGAGAAATCATGCTTTCCTTTCCCACCTCATGTTGAGAGTCATATTATTCAGCTTATTTAAAATACTCACAGGGGAGGTGGAAACTGGAAGCAAGGGGCAGCTTTTAAGATTGCTGACAGTTCTTGCAGGGGACCCAGGTTCAGTTCCAAGCATTCACATAAGATGGTTCATCACCACTCTAGCTCCAGATGATCCAGTACCCTCTTCTGGACTCCTGTGATACCCTCATATGCATGCACTTACTGGGACATACGGACATATACACAAATAACTAATAGAATAAGTAGTAAGAAATACTCAAAGAAAATGTGGGACATATTAAAAAATGTTTTGACAACCATGGAAGCATAATAACAGTACATAATAAAAATCAAATGATTGCTTCATCAGACAAAATACAGGAAAGGATTTTAAGTCTTGTAAAATAAAACTCATAGAATGTAAATAGAAGCAACCTATTCAGATTCAATGTTCATGTTTCTAAGGACACAAATGATACAATTTTGAATAATTATCTTTATCATATCAAACAGAAATTTCACCCTTTGAAACTCAGTTGACTTTTGTCACTGTTTTATGATACGGTTGTGTTTTGAAAATTATTTTACTGTTAGAAATAATTTTACATTGCATACACAATGATTAAATACTACTTTCTCTTCTCTTATCAGATGTCCACTCTCATTACTTTGCTGGGAAAACAGCTATCTAATTCAATATTATCAATATTAGACGGAACTTAGTGGCTTGTCTAACCTCCCGCCAGGAGACCTCCCTGAGCTCCAGGCGCGGGCTCCAGCCACAGCTGCCAATCAACCCAATCCACCATCCAAGCTAGCCATCTAGCAAGCCTCTTGTCTCTGTGGTAACCTGCAAGAGCTCTCTTCTGCCTGCCATTTTCCCTTCCGCCCCTGGGCTAGAGTTCACCTGTTCTCAGCTCTTCCATGACACACAGCAGAGACTGGGATGTCCAAAAGTGAGAACCTGTTGTCCCTAGGCTTCATGCGGCTCAGGGACCCCAGAACTGGCTCTTCTCTGGTACCCAGTATCTCTTCTGTGGTGCCTTCAGAGCCTGACTCAGGCAGTTCCACGGGGACCCCAGATTGTGCATTATCCCACCCCTGGATCTGGACTGCGGCTTCTCACAGGCCTATGCCAGTCCAGCGGTTTTGTGGGGGTGCACAAACTCCGCAAGTCCACATAGCTCAACGGCCCTAGGCCTAAGCGGACATGGGACTCCACTTTTGTTCTACAATAAGTTCCCAAGTTTTATGACCAATAATAATGGATTACATGTTTCAAAGTAGTTAGAACAGGGGATCATGAATGTTTTATGCAAACAAACTATCATATTTGAGACGACTTAAGCCTCACTAGCTCATTACACATGCACATATGAGCATGCATATTGAAATATCACATTGCAACAAAATTGTACAATTGTATGGGAATTAAAAATCAAAGTGAAAAATCAAACAAATGTTCCAATTTTGAGATTCTGAGTCCCTAATCAAGGATACAATGGGGTCAGATGTAATTGGGTGATATTGCATATTTATGAGGATTTGTGTTAAGACAAATACAATATTAGCATTTTACTCATATTGTCTAATTCAAGATATGGCGTTATCCTAAATGGTTGGATCTGCTTAATCTACTTTGTTGATATGAGTACTGTGAATTACTTAGCAGGTAGCCAATAGTGCCTTAAGTAAAATGTCCATTTTTTTTTAAATTCTCAGTGCTCATTCTAGAAAAAAAGTATGAGGGGGTCTTGATTGAAATAAAAATAATGAGCACCAGAGAAAACATAGCCATAGAGTTTCTGCACTAATTTCTGAGAAGTTCCAACTGTCCCCAGGAGTAAGGACCAGGACTTCCTTGTTATGGAATAAAGGGGGGTGCCAAAGATTTCTGTAACATGCTCCCTCAAAACTCACCATTACTCAACGACACCCCAGGTTTCCACATGAAAGTAATGAAAGAGAGGTTGGAAAGAATTCTTTAGGTATTTGGAAGCTTTAGAGTCATAACTTTTTATTTAAATGCCTGCGCCAGCCAAGATATAACCTAGGAAAATATAGTTTGTGATCATAAAAATGTGACCATGTTTCATTGTAGTCTAAAAACAGGGCTTGTAAAGAAATGCCCCCAAATTTCTGTTATTATAAAACATTTCTAGCGCACATAGCCAATCAGTGCACAAGGGTATAGACGCTCTCGTTCATATCCTGCTTGGGATCATAACATTCCCTAAAGTGGAGACTGTCCCGTCATACGAGCAATAGTTAATGGATAGAAATAAGGACATACAGTCTTGACTCATGGGCTAATGGCAGGACAACTTCAAATTTAGAGATCATCTGCTCCTTTCAACACAGGATCCAAATGCTGAGAATCGGACGAATGGAGCCCAAATAGAATCTCTGTACATTTAGTTAATGAGAAAATATTTCATTAATATGTAACTCCATGCATTTCCCTTATATTCCAGAATATAAAAATTTTGAATATTCACTCTAGGTATGTCATTTTTCCCATAATATTCTCTTTTTAATTTGTTTTAATTTTTATTCGTGTGTGTGTGTGTGTGTGTGTGTGTGTGTGTGTGTGTGTGTGTGTGTATGGGTCTGTCTGTGCATATATACCTATAAGTGCATTTTCTGTGGAGGCCAGAGGAAAGTACTGGAGCCCCTGTAGTTGGAGTGACATGTAGTTGTGAGCCACTTGATGTGATAAAATTTACAATCAACCATTGATTGATATCAATTGAATATAACCCAAAAATTGGCATTGGAATCTTCTTGCCACATTTAGCAGCATATTTGCAGTTGCTTGGTGAGTGTGATATAGAGAACCAGAGCAACCCGAACAGAGGGGGCCAAGAGAACTCTTGCATTGAGCTCTTTGGCACCGAGTTGAGGATGTGTGCCGATGACCATCATAACAGAGAAGATAGAGAAACTTGAAAACCATCAATGTGTACTAGAAATGGAAAGTGACATGAAAGTTAAGGAAACAGAAAGCAATGGCAAATGCATACAATGGAGAAGCTAACTGTTGACCAAATAAGATGCAGGGGTAGATGGTGCAGGAAGCATGGGTTGATAGAACAAAGTGACTTCTCCCTGTGGATGAGTACAGAGATGGAAGTCCAGCGAAAAAGTTTGGGCCCTGGTGTTCTCATTACTCAACTGTACGAGGCAGATAACTGTCAGTATCCATATTTCCTAGTGTCATATCTGAACCAATAGCAAAATGATTCTTAAAAGAGTTTTGGATTTGGGAGCACAGCAGACTTTGGAGTTTTGGCTTAGGACTGAATGTTCATGTAGGGCACTCATGGAAATATTTTACACACAACTCAGATCAGAATCCTGAAATATTTATGGTCCCAAGCATATTGAAAATGGATATTAACTTGCAGCATATGCTCTCAGTAATCATGGGAGGGTCAAGCAACAGGAAACTGGTAACAAAGGAATTGAGCTACTATTGGCTACGTGCCTTTGAGGAGTAACTTATTTCTTGCTTATTTTAAAGATTTAAACTTAGCTGTGGGATTGGCCGTTTTACTTGCATGTACGTATGCACACCACCTTGTGAAGTTTCCAAAGAGGACAGAAAAGGACATTGGATCTATCTGGGGCTGTAACTAGGATTACTGATGGTTGTGAACTGCCATGTGGGTGCTAGAAATAAGCCTGTGTCCTCTGCATCATGTGCACTGGACCACTGGGACATCCCTTTTGCCCCTTATTTTCTTCATATTACTTTCTTTTTGATTTTTTTCTATAATTTCATTATTGTTTTCTCATCTCATCGTTTGAGTTTTGCAGACCACATAGGAACTCGCTCCATGGCTCTTTAGGTGAAACTGAGGTCAAAGGTTTCTCACCCTAACTAAAATGGTTAACTCTGCAGTCCAGAAAGTCAATTTTTAACCATTTCTGGGGACTTGATCTTACTTAGTTACCTTATTAACAGAAAATGCTACAGCATCTTCTGCTATTTGGGACAGTCTACAGTGTCTGAATTAGCCTGTTCCTAGCTGCTGGAACTAGAGCTCTTTCACTTCTTCAGAGGAGCCCGGATGGTACTTCCCAGCCAGGTAGGTTAGATGGAGGCGGTGCATGTCAACATCCTGTAGACACTCTGACCCTGTTTCCTGTGTAAGGTGGCATGTCTGGCAGAGATGTGTTGCTTAAACTCAGTAGGTTCACTTGCAGTTCAGCCCTTCCATCAGTCTCTCTCATTTTTCTAGTTTTAACTAAACTGCATTCTATCAAGTTGTCTATGCTTGTGTGTTTGTGTGTAGGTTTATGCACATGTGTGCAGGTGAACTTGGAGGTAAGAAAAGAGTGGGGTGGCAGGCATGGGGATGGGGGAGGCAACAGGAGTTTGTTCTTGTTGTTTTTGTTTGTTTGTTTATTGTTTGTTTTTTGGAGGGGAAACTGGGAAAGGAGAAATTTACATGTAAATAAAGAAAATACCTAATTTAAGGTAAAAGAAAAAAAAAAAGAAAAAAGAAAAGAGCCTTGGAGTTATTTGAACTGTCCACAGCAGCTTCTGGGAATTGAACTCAGGTCCTCCATTTATTATTTCTTTTTTTTTTCTTTTTTTTTTTTTTTTTTTTTTTGTAGCCTTGGCTGTCCTGGAACTCACTCTCTGTAAACCAGGCTGGCCTGGAATTTTTATCAGTCTGCCTGCTTCTTAAGTACTGTGATTAAAGGTGTGCATCACTACATCCCAGCTATAAAAGACACTCTTTTTTTTCAAGTTATGCAAAATATTTTTATTAACTGAGAAACTACCAATATATATTTTATTTACATGTAAATTTCTCCTTTCCCAGGTTCCCCTCCAAAAATCAAACAAACAAACAAACAAAAACAAGAACAAACCCCTATTGCCTCCCCCCTCCCCATGCCTGCCACCCTACCCTATCCCACTTATTGGCCCTGGCATTCCCCTACACAGAGACACAAAAACTTCACAAGGCCGAGGTCCTTTCCTCCTATTGATGATCGAATTTGCGATCCTCTACTATACACATGCTGCCAGAACATTCAGTCCCTCCATGTATAGTCCTTGATTGGTGGTTGGGTCCCTGGGAGCTCTGAGGCTACTAGTTAGTTCATATTGTTGTTCGTCCTAAGGGGCTGCAAACCCTTCAGCTCCATAGAACCTTTCTCTGACTCCTTCATTGGGGACCGTGTACTCAGTTCAATGAATGGCTGTGAGCCTCTACATCTGTATTAGTCAGGTATTGTCAGAGCCTCTTAGGAGATGGCTATATGCTTGTCCTTCCTTCAGTCTCTGCTCCATAGTTAATCTCTGCCACTCCTTCTGTGGGTATTTGGTTCCCCTTTTTAAGAAGGAATGAAATGTCCACCTTTTGGTCTTCCTTCTTCTTAAGTTTCTTGTGGTTTGTGGGTTGTTTTTCCTGTATTCCAAACTTCTGGGCTAATAACCACTTATCAAAGAATGCATACCATGTGTGCTCTTTTGTGATTGGGTTACCTCACTCAGGATGATACTCGCCAGATCCATCCATTTCCCTAAGAATTTCATAAATTCATTGTTTTTAATAGGTGAGTCGTACTCCATTGTGTAGATGTACCACAGTTTCTGTATCCATTCCTCGGTTGAGGGATATCTGGGTTGTTTCCAGTTTCTGGCTATTATAAATAATGCTGCTATGAACATGATGGAGCATGTGTCCTTATTACATGATGGAGCATCTTCTGGGTATATGCCCAGGAGTGGTGTAGCTGGGTCCTCTGGTAGAACTATGTCCAATTTCTGGAGGAACCGCCACACTGATTTCCAGAGTGGTTGTACCAGTTTGCAATCCCACCAGCAGTGAAGGAGTGTTCCTCTTTCTCCACAACCTCTCCAGCATCTGCTGTCACCTGAGTCTTTTATCCTAGCCAATCTCACTGGTGTGAGGTGGAATCTCAGAGTTGTTTTGATTTGCATTTCCCTGATGACTAAGGATGTTGAACATATCTTTCGGTGCTTCTCAGCCATTTGGTGTTCATCAGTAGAGAATTCTTTGTTTAGCTCTATATCCCATTTTTTAATAGGGTTATTTGGTTCTCTGTAGACTAACTTCTTGAATTCTTCGTATCCATTGGATATTAGCCCTCTATCAGATATAGGGTTGGTAAAGATCTTTTCCAAATATGTTGGTTGCTGTTTTGTCCTATTGACAGTGTCTTTTGCCTCACAGAAGGTTTGCAACGTTAAGAGGTCCCATTTGTCAATTCTTGATCTTAGAGCAGAAGCTATTGGGGTTCTCTTCAGGAAATTTTCCCCTGTGCCTATTTGCTCGAGGTTCTTCCCCACTTTATTTTCAATTAGTTTCAATGAATCTGGTTTGATGTGGAG
Organism: Montemys delectorum; assembly: GCA_019843815.1. NCBI lineage: Eukaryota > Metazoa > Chordata > Mammalia > Rodentia > Muridae > Montemys > Montemys delectorum. The sequence continues at coordinate 243 of JADRCD010208559.1, read as the reverse complement.
GTCCCTGATCCACTTGGACTTGAGCTTTGTACAAGGCGAAAGGAATGGGTCGATTTGCATTCTTCTACATGTTGACAGCCAGTTGAGCCAGTACCATCAGTTGAAAATGCTGTCTTTTTTCCACTGTATGGTTTTAGCTCCTTTGTCAAAGATCAAGTGACCATAGGTGCATGGGTTCATTTCTGGGTCTTCAATTCTGTTCCATTGATCTACCTGCCTGTCACTGTACCAATACCATGCAGT
>JADRCD010208558.1:0-55712 GCA_019843815.1 Montemys delectorum | reverse complement strand
TCAGAGAACCAAATAACCCTATTAAAAAATGGGGTACAGAGCTAAACAAAGAATTCTCAACTGATGAATATCAAATGGCTGAGAAGCACCTAAAGAAATGTACAACATCCTTAGTCATCAAGGAAATGCAAATCAAAACAACCCTGAGATTCCACCTCACACCAGTCAGATTGGCTAAGATAAAAAACTCAGGTGACAGCAGATGCTGGAGAGGTTGTGGAGAAAGAGGAACACTCACTCCTTGCTGGTGGGTTTACAAGCTGGTACAACCACTCTGGAAATCAGTTTGGCAGTTCCTCCGGAAATTGGACATAGTTCTACTGGAGGACCCAGCTATACCACTCCTAGGCATATACCCAGAAGATGCTCCAACATGTAATAAGGGCACATGCTCTACAATGTTCATAGCAGCCTTATTTATAATAGCCAGAAACTGGAAACAACCCAGATGTCCCTCAACAGAGGAATGGATACAGAAATTATGCTACATCTACACAATGGAGTACTACTCAGCTATTAAAAACAATGAAGTTATGAAATTCTTAGGGAAATGGATGGATCTGGAGAATATCATCCTGAGTGAGGTAACCCAATCACAAAGATCACACATGGTATGCACTCACTGATAAGTGGTTATTAGCCCAGAAGTTCGGAATACAGAAAGAACAACCCACAAACCACAAGAAATTCAAGAAGAAGGAAGAACAAAATGTGGACATTTCATTCCTTCTTAAAAGGGAGAACAAAATACTCATGGAAGGAGTTGCAGAGACTAACTATGGAGCAGAGACTGAAGGAAGGACAAGCCAGCCTGATATAGCTGTCTCCTGAGAGACTCTGACAGTACCTGAATAATACAGATGTAGAGGCTCACAGCCATCCATTGAACTGAGAGCAGGGTCCCCAATGATTAGAAAAAGGACCAAAGGAGCTGAAGGGTTTGCAGCCCCTTAGGATGAACAACAATATGAACTAACTAGTACCCTCAGAGCTCCCAGGGACTCAACAACCAACCACGGACTATACATGATGGGACTGATTGTTTTGGCAGCAAGTGTATAGTAGAGGATTGCAAAGTCGATCATCAATGGGAGGAGAGGCCCTTGGCCCTGTGAAGGTTCTGTACCCCAGTGTAGGGGAGTGCCAGGGCCAATAAGTGGGAGAGGGTGGGGTGGCAAGCAGGGGGAGGTGAGAGGCAACAGGAGTTTGTTCTTGTTGTTTTGGGTTTTTTTTTTTTTTTTGGTCTTTTTTTTTTGAGGGGAAACTGGGAAAGGGGAAATCATATAACATGTAAATAAAGAAAATATCTAATAAAAAAAGAAATATAGTGGGAAAACATTCCATATAAGTTAATAGAAAAATGATAACTTTTTTGATGGTTGTAAACTGGTTTATTACCTTCAATGTACAAATTTCAACACAGATTATGAAAAAAAATCCTTTGAAATGTAATAAACATGAGGAATGCAGAAAAAGACAAAGGGATAACAAAAATTTAGACACTATCATTATTTTGAAATTCCTCATATGTCAATTTTCTTCCAGAAGTTTCTGTACAGATACACTTTATTTGTGTTCCTGTTGCTATCATGGCAGATAGTCTGTATATATTCATAATTTGTAGTTATCTTCTTCCAAAAAATGATAATTTTTAAAGCCTAAAAAATTTTTAGAAGAAAACACTACAAAGTGTACTAACATCCTTTAAAACTTTCTATGAGGCATAAAACCAGAGATACACAAATATCATATATCCCCCTTGGGAAAATTTAATTTTTTTCAAATTCTTCCCACTCCCTTTTTTTCAAAAACAATTACTCATTACAGGAGAGGAAGAACAGGGTTTCAGGCTGTGCTCTAGCAGGTCCTGTACTTCCTCTGGATAGAGGTATTTGAAACTTGTGGTGATGGTGTCTCCATCCAGCCATGACCTTATGTGATGGACCAACAGCCAGAGAAAGTGGACACAGGCTTTAGGAAAACCATAGAATGTGGAATATTTGAGATCAGTTTTGGAAATTGTGAAGCATAAGTTCTCTTAGACCAGAACTGTTCAAAACTCCACAAATCATCCATTAAGGCAGAAGTTAAATGAATAAACTATGAGTACTGACCACAGGGAAAGCATTTCAAGGGGTGTTGAGTTATTGTTAAACCCTTTCCAACAAACCCTGTGACACTGACAGGACATAAAGCCACATGACATAAGTGGAGCCATGCTAAGAATTGTTATACAAGTCACTTGAATAACACATCCAGGCCCAAATATGACTCACTTTTTTAAAAGAAGACCAGTATCTCAGCAAGGAAAGTAGAAAGTTCATTATCAGTGGTGAGGGCGAGTGCTTCTCTATGAGAGAGAGCATGGGCAAATTCTCAATTGAGCATTATGGGAACTAATCTGAAGTGATTAAGGAATGTGCTGGGAACTGAATGTTAAAACACTAATTAGAAGCTAGACAGTATAGGTCAGTGGTACAGTACTTGCATTCCAGGTTCAATTCAAAACAAGATGAAAAAACAAACAAAAAACTATTTAGAAGACAATGTTTAAAAAACAAAGGAGATAGTTAGAAGCATTTGGGCCCCATGGGAGCAAGATGTTTTTTTCTGTTTCTTATTGCTGTACCACTTAGAGAAGGAACAGTACCTGTTACACAGCAATACATTCATTGAAAGGATGAATGGATAAATGAATGAATTTATGAATGAATTTTTTCCATTGTAAATTTAATGACTGCATCCTTTGTCACATTTTCAGCCAAAGTTTTCTTTTTCTTTAGTGTAAATGTTTTAAACTTCATTTCTTATTAAGAACAATAATAATATTTAGTACAGATGATTTATCAAATTTATCTTTTGCCTTGGATTATTTACATATTGAGGAATGCTATGACCGGAGGCCAGCCAACTCATTCAGCTCTTTTATAACATCTTCCAGGCACTGTTATCTACAGAAAGTCCTTTGTGATTCCAGGGAGCAGAAGGAAGCTGTCACAACTGCAGGGCTGGCCCATCTTCTCCCAAGTGGCCCACTTCACAGACATCTGGCAGAGAGTTCCAGTCCCAAGGAGACTCTTCAGTCCCTAAAGCTCCTTTTGGACCTCGCTCTTTTGCATAATTACTAGGTGAGATCATGTGTTTAGGATACCATCGACCATCACCATGGAGATGATGAGGCGGCAAAGCACTGGCAAGAAGACTCCCATGCAGGACAAAGCCAAGGAGAAAAGTGAAGAGATGAGGCATGAGGACTCAAAACATATCTTCAGGAATCCATGAAGTCATCTTTGTACATACAGTGTCCCAGGTGTCCAATCTTGTTGAAAACATATAATTTCCACCCAGCTAGGAATGTGGCTACACCAACCACAAGAGAGAAATTCCTGGTCCTCCTGTCCTCCACAGCCCCCCCTTGCCTGACCTTGAACTTTCAGATGTCCTTGGTGGATTCTCAATTCTACTTTCCTGTTTGCTTTTACAGTCCCTGCTTCTACTCACTGCTTGTCCTCTCTGACGCCTACAGATTCTAATCTTCTCTGCCCCCCCCCACCTCCTGAGCAACCTCTCCAAGACAGGAATCAGATGGCCTTGTGTATCCTGTGAAACTAATTTCAAAATTAACGACTGTCATGTAGCAGATAATTTTTTTTAAGACCTGGCCTCTCTTTCTGTTTTCATCTGACCTCTTCCCATTCTTTTCTTTATCATACTCTGCTCTAACTACATTCTACCACACATTTGAAAACCCTCCTTTTCTAAAAGATCATACAGATTCCAAATAGCTGGGATTGAAGCTGGGATTCAAATCTAAATCAAATCCAAATTCAACTATCAAAGTGGTGACACTTCCGGTAGCTAAGATAATTGACCTACCAGCCCCATTTTTCCATAACTGTCTCAGGGTCAGCACCAAGAGATCTATATCCCAGCACACCTCTCTGTCAAAGCAAAACTGCATAGTTCAACACCACTACCTTGTCTGCTGATGCCAACTGAGCCTTCACATAGCTCCTTCTTTGCCTATCCTAGGATGCTTTCTAAGACCACCCTTTACTCAAGAAGTGAATGTCCCCTGTCTTGCTACCTGCCTGGTCCTACCTCCATCACAACGAATAACCTCCCCCATGATAGACCCATTTCATTACCAATCCCTCTCACTAGAAGACAGATCTCTTCATGTTGGAACCAAGGCACATCTATCCCTGTGTTCACCTGGAGACCTCGCTCTCTTCACCTCACTGTGTGTTTTCCAGGAGACACTGCAGACAGTAAACTCAGGAGTGGATCATCTTCTGATTCTCCCAAGCAGTAAGTATAACCCAACACACAGCTCCATTTGGCAGTCACGGGGCCTCACTGATTCTGTAGGTACAAGTCTGACCCAGTCCCTTCTGCTGCAGGCTCTTGAGCCCATGGATCTCTTTCAACACCTTCTTAAAAATCTCCAAGAATGTTAGCTTAGGAGAACCATTTACAAAGATGTTCCTTGGGAAGAGGAGATCTGCAAATCTATCACTTCTCGATGGTTTCTGAGGCTGAGAAATGAAGAACCAAGAGGGAGCTAGACTTCCAGCCATACCTACACAAAACCTGATCAAGCCTAATTGTCCTAAGAGAGCAGCCAACACTTACCTGGAGAGAAAGAAAACAACAGTGGCTTTATTTATATTAGGAGGTGCTGTTTCTGTAGACAGGATGCAGAGGAAGAGACTGAAAGGGAGCAAGCTCCATTGTTAAGTGAAAGAAAAATGTTCAGGTTCAGGCTGGTTCTGATTTATCCAAATGAGTCTCACTGCTCTGGCAAGTAATTGTTGGAATTAAAGCCAGCTGATAGGTGTCAAAACACCAGCATCAGTGTCCACTGGCCGCACGTGAGGGACAGATATTTGATCCAGCTACCACCTTCTGCCTCCTGAGTCTGCTTCATGATGAAAGCAGGGTGTTCTGCCCTCCCACCCCCACCCCTGCTTTGCCCTGAACGTGACACTCTGCAAGCATTAGCAAATAATTAATTTTAGCTGTTGGAAGAAATGCAGATGTAAAGGAGTCGGGAATGAGCAGAGAGGGGGCAAAGAAAGAGCAAAAACCTGTGCCCATAAAACCAAGGACTACCCCACAATTCAATCTGTTCTTAGTCAGTTCTCATTAAGGGGACAAAATACTCAATACAAGGAGTGAACGTTTATTTGTGCTCACCATTTCCCAGGTCTCAGCCCATGTTCATTTTGTTTTGCTGGGTCATAGAAGGGCAGACCATTCCGATGGGAAGGGAATGTGCTGTGAGGGGCAAAGATGCTCACCTCATGGCAGCATAGGAAGAATCAGAGATGAAGAAGTAAGGATAGACTATAGCCTCCAGGATATTCCCACACTGGTCAACTTCCTCTAACTAGGACTTACCTCCCTATAATGGTATCAGACTACTAATCCATCAGTGATTAATCCACCGAGAAACCATAGTCATTGTAATCTGATTACTTCCCAAAGCCCACCAACTGGCAACCAGGCTATATTTAATAAATGGGCCTTTGGATGACATTTCAGGTTCACACAGTCAGTGGACAGGCAGAGAGTTCTATCCATAACAGTCAACAGGAGAGCATTTCTACAGCAATAGCCCTCAGGACACAGTGCATGCTCCCGAGGTTCATTTGTTCACATTGACCTCTGCACCCAACATGATGGACAAGAAATTTCCCTGTGAAACAGTGAATATGAGAGATAGGAAAGCTGAGCAACCTACCAGGGTAGAGCTAGCAAGAAATTCGGCCACACTCATACCCAGTCTGTCCTCTACAACCAATTAGATTGAACTTCCTCAACAAACTCTCTACTGGCAATTACAAGTACCAGGCACAGCTCTGATATTCTTTCATTTTATTTTCTTCGTGGCCCCTTAGCTCTCTTCTTTGCTTTACAAGATCTACTTCAACATGTACATGGCCAAATACCCTAAACAGTGTCTTTGTGACCAGTGCACATTAACTAATTTGCCACAAAGGCCCCTTATAGTGTCATATGGCTCAGAGAGACTACATCCTTTCTCATTGCAATTCTATGGTTCATCCCATCACTCTGAATAAACTATGTATGCCTACAATGCAGCAGGTGTCAATAAAGGATCACAGGGAACAGAAACACACCCGTGCCCCTAGACTGAGACCAGTTCCTACCCATGTGTCTCCTGAAGCCCAGCAACCAGGCTACTAGGCTGGGAATTTCCCAAGAGGAGTACACAGGAAGCTACAGCTTTTGTGGACAGTCTAAGAGGGAAGAAAGGAATTCTAAAGACAACAAGGGTCAAGAATTTTATTTAGTGCCCTGGTTGGCAGGAGATATAAGTCCCCAGCAGCCAAGAAAGTGATTTGGGAATTTGTGATCACAAATCTTGTTCACACTACAGATGTAAACAACCATCTGACTAGATAGATCAATTTCCACTTTCTCTGTCTCTCTCTCTCTCTCTCTCTCTCTCTCTCTCTCTCTCTCTCTCTCTTCCCTTTAGTAGAATTTAAAGGACAGTAAGGACAAGCCAATGTTATATCTTGCATGACAACTGAGCAAGGAAAAACGGAGGGGTACTTCCTACTTGCAAAGGACCACATTCTCTTACTAACAGACTCTGCTGATCCTTCTCATTTTTACTTAAATGCTTTCTCCTCAAAATTAGAACCCTAGGCCAGTCCTTGGAAGCATGACACCAGCTGCTGCCACCAGCCTGTAGAGTCCTCTGTCAGGACCCAGTTCAGCATGGAAACAGCACTGAGAAACCCACCCCTTCTCTCAGCTTCTCTGTTCCAAATCAATGCAAATTTGCCTTACTGGATTACCATCTGCCTGCCTAGGCAAGGGACTGAAAAGCTGTGGAATGTCTGGGATCCAGAAGATCACCTTGCTTGAAAGCACCTCTTCTTCCACAGATAACTGTCCTTAACAGGGAGGCCAGGCTGAGGGACAGTGCTTTTTATAAGGATTCTCATCTGCCCTGTTTCTGAGCTTTAAGGAATTTTTTTCTCCCTAAGATTGCTCTCATCCATTTGTAGTTTCTCCAGGCCCTGGAAATGCAGGTGAAATAGTTATTACCTATAGCCAAGACCTAAGGGAATAGAGCAGAAACTGTTCTCCAAGCCCTCCAGATTTGTGGAGCTCAAGTTAAGAGAAGAAAACATGAAAACATCTCTTTGCACTAGTCTGAAAAGCGACAAGCATGTCCTCCATGCCCACAAGACACCTGCATGGCTGAGGGATTGCCTGAAGCCAGGAAAGATAGTACCAGTTTGTTGGTCTCATAATGCTCCTGGGTTCATTTATCTGGATCTTCTTTGGGAGAACCAAGAACCATCCAGAGGCTGCCAGCTCAGAGTGACCAACCAGATAAGGTAGTCTCAAGTGGAAGCTAGAACAGCTTAGAATGAAGCTATAGCATCCTGTGGTGACCACTGTACATAGAACAGTATCTAACATTTGTACCTAATGTATACAAGGCCCAGCTAAGATGCTATGAGAAAAAAAGACTACCAAAAAGTGTGGTGGTTTAGAAGAAGATGGTCCTCATAGGCTCACAGGGAGTGACACTGTTGGGGGGGTATGGCCTTGTTGGAGTAGGTGTGGCCTAGCTGGAGGAAGTGCATCACTGAGGGCTGGCTTTGAGGTCTCAGAAGCTCAAGCCAGATATAGTGGCTCACAGTCTCTTCCTGCTGCCTTCGGATCCAGATGTAGATCTCTCAGCTACCTTTCCAACACCGTATATGCCATGCTTCCCACAATGCAAACCAGATCCAGTTAAATGTTTCCCTTTAGGAGAGTTGCCGTGGTCATGGTGCCTTTTCACAGCAATACAAACCCTAAGTAAGACAGAAAAGTTTTAATAATCCCTCAGAGAACATAGTATCATCTTCCCTTGGATTCGTACATCTACATGAAACACCACCATCTTCAGCATAAGTCTTTGAGATATTTTTAATGGACCCACAGGATTGGAGAGGTTGCACAATGGTTAAGAGCATTTACTTCTCTTACTGAGGACCAGGATTCAGTTCCCAGCACTTCTATGGCAACTTACAACCATCTGTAAAGGCAGTTCCAGGAGATCCAATGCTTTCTTCTTGCCTCTATGGATATTGTATTATACAATAAACTTATAGACATGCAGGCAAATATTCATACACATGCAATAAAAGTAAGTAAATCTTTAAGAAAAATAGAGCAAAAAGTTAACAACACTATCACAGGTTGGCTCTTGGAAATAATCTTTGCAACTTGTCAGTCCCATGACGTTGAAGTAAAATAGATGCTGCCCCAATCCCTGACATGATTAATGACATTCTGTAATGCCTGAAGACTGGAGCCTAGAATAACTGTCCTCTGAGAGGTTCCACCCAGTAGCTGACTTAAACAGATACAGAGACCTACAACCAAATACTGAATGAAGCTCAGGGACTTTTATAGAAGAGTTGGGGGAAGAATTGAGGGTCCCAAAGTGGATAGGAACTCCACAGAGTCAACTAACTTGGTACCTTGGGGGATCTCAGAGACTGAGCCACCAACCAAAGAGCATACATGGGCTGAACCTAGACCTCCCCATACACACATATATGGAGCAGATGTGCAGCTCAGTCTACATGTGGAATCCCCAATGACTAGGAGTGGGGAATATCCCTAAAGCTATTGAATGTCTGTGGAATATGTTCCCCTAACTGGGATGCCTTGTCTGGCCTCAGTGGAAATGATGCATTTAATCTTGCAGAGACTTGATGTGCCAGGGTATGGGGGTAAGTCGAGGGCTCCACCCTATCAGAGGAGAAAGGGAAGGAGAATAGGGGAGAGACTGTTTGAAGGGGGACAGGAGGCAGCAATCAGCATGTAAAGTGAATAAAAATGCTAAAAATATATAAATAAATAAAATAAAAAGAGTCAAGAAGAAGAAAAAGAAGATAGATGTTGCTGATAAACCATTATATGTCAAGTACCTCTATGCTGCAGTTCTTAACAAATAAATTCTTGTTTCTGTTTAAGGGACTCAGAAACTTGTCTCAGCTGAAGCAAGGAGACAGTGACTGCAGTGGAAATCCCACTGCATGTCAGTGTTGGATGTCTTCTGATACTGCTCTTCTGCAAATAGAATGAATAGCAACAATGCTGTACTAGACATGACCAGTCCCTAATCCCATAAAGTTCTTATAAATCATGGGAATGAACACAAGAAAAGTTCGACGTAAGGATAAAGGCAGAAAGAAGGCTGATAGACTCAAAGTCAACAAATGATAAGCAAAGACCAGATAACAGGGAGAATCCTGATGTAGATGCTCCCCCACTGACATGAGAAGACAGCACTTCTACCACACACACCCTTACCCTGTACTTTGAGTTCAGATTTTGTTTGCTCAGGACACTCAGTTTGGATTGGTTGAGTAAGGCAGCTCCACTACAGCAATATACAATTTTGTCTATAGACACTCTCAACTCTGTATTCTTCTACTTTTCCTGCTAGATGGCAAATTCTTCTCTGGATTCTTGGCCAAATCTCCTGTGTTCTCAGAATTCAATATACAGGGGTCTCCTGATATCAGCAACCCCTCCTTCTTTTTCTTCTCATCCCCCTAGATAATTCCAAACCATCCAGTTAGGGCTTTATCAACCATGTGTCTATCAAAAAATAGGTACATCAACTTTCACCTGTCTCGTCTAGACTCAGGAACCCAACTGCTCACTTGGTATATTCAGGCAAATACTCAACAGACATTGCAACCTTCCTGCCTGAAGAAATTTGGCCGTAGAAGAGATTCTCCAGAAGAAGGAACACCTCTAAGGCTAGGTAAAAGGATAAATTGGAGCTGTATCCAAGAGACAGGATTCTGTCCTTGCACTCAAGAGGATTGAGTCCCATCTCAGGGAAAAAGACCAGTGATGGTCCCTCAGTGCATTTCTATTCTGGACAACCAGAACTAGCAACAGCAGTCTTCCATTGCCTATAGAATATACCTTCAAAACCCCCAGTGGGCAATCCCATGCATAGTATGTTCCTTCTTGAATTTGCATGCCTATGTTTAGTTTATAAATTGTGCACCATAAGATATTAATAACAGTAGTAGGGTAGGTCAATTATAACAATATATTAATGCTATAATGAAATGCTGTATTACTACTCATTAAGTAAAATAAAGATGGCATAAGTGCAAACATTGTAAACCAATGCCCACCAATCTGATAATGATTGAGTGATTATGAGCAAGAAGTACACATCACGGACACACTGGACAGAGGCACTGGTTTGTATCCTGGACAGGACCTCATACATCAAAGCAAGATTTTATCATCCTACTCAGAAGGGCATGTAATTTAAAATATAAATGGCTTGTTGCTGGAATGTTCTGTTTAATGGACTACAGGTAACTGCAAGCATGGGAAGGAAAGCCACAGATGAAAGGGACTAGAAAGATGTCAGAGAGCCCTTCAGAATCATTAACACAAAACCAATTTCACCTTACAAAGGACAGCAAACCTCATTTTTATGTCCCCAAACAAGTGAACCACTGTCACCTCCATTCAAAGAAGGTGACCGACACACTATTAACACAGTCACGCTTATCAGCATATCCACCATTTAGTACTCATGTTTTCCAAAAGACATCGGTGAACAGAATGCAAACTTTCCCCAACAGGCTCAGAAATGACATGCTGGGCTGTTTTTCTAGTGTGCAAACGATGCCAGTAAGCAATATTCAGTAACCCCAAACCAGCTTTTTCAAGCACTTTGAAACCCTAAACTTTACATTAAATAATAATTAAAACTCATTTTATTTCATTTAAACACGAATCTCTCCCTCCTCCATGACCCTCTGTCACTATAAGGATAGCAATTCTCAGACCCTCCTAAAGTTCTAGCCAAACTGCATACTCATCCATGATTCTGATGGACCACTACTTCAGGTAGTCCCAGTGAGGTTTACTCTAAGGTCTCTTGGTATTTCAGAGTCCATTCCTCTCAGAATGCATTCATCCCAGAGTATGCCACCATCTGAGACCTAGTGTGGCCTCTGGGTCAGATACTTGCCATGCTGTCACCGATGAACATGCCATGAGAGTACGGCGTCACCAAGGGTCCTGGGACTCTCTGATGACCTGCCCGCTGGAGCGCTGTCTGGGAGAGCATAATGATAACAACATAGATGCTGAGAACCTAGTCCTGAATCCCCAGGGATTTGGCCTGGAATGCTCTACCCAACCTCAAGGTCACCAGTGAGCTTCCCTGGTGCAGACACCTGAGTCAAGGTGCAACCTGGAGCTGGGCACAGCAAGTGTCCATCCCTACAAAAGACCCAAGAAGATTCTTTGGCAAAAGAAAATTCCTGAAGTCTAACGTGAATTCTCAGATGTCTTCTTATGCCTCTCTGGTTCCCTCTCTAGCTTCTGGGTCTGTGTAGAATGTCTTTTCCAGAGGATAAACACAAAGCAGCACATCCGGAAGCATAATCAGAAGAGCTATATGTGACTTCACACAGAAGACAAAGATCAGTACTACGCAGAAGAGTAGGCCTTCCCATGCCAAAGTCTCTGCCTTCCCCAGCCCTGTTCTTGTGGTCTCTCACATACAACCCTTAAGTCCAGGTCTCTAACTAGGCCCCTTTTTCTTTCTCAACCACAGTGTTCTCCCGCTAAGAGAGATTGCTGTGACTTCTCCCAAACAGGCCACTGTGTGCACTGGTAGGCAATAAGCAACTAATCTAAAAAATGCATAGGAGCCCTCTGGTCTGGGGCCCGCTTGGGGTCTGCTTAGAATGGGGTTGTGAGGAAATCTTGGCACCTCAGACTGTTCAGCACACTAGGGATACAGGAATCAGGGCCAGATGGATGAAATTACGCTTGAAATGTGAGCAAGATTGCAGTGCAGGCCAGAAGAGAGGGCACAAGCATTTGGGGGTGAAAATGCCTGGGTTGTGTGGTGCTGGAGCCCTGCCATGGGGGGAAGCTCTTGAATGTGGTGACAAAGCTCCCAGCTTTGCCAGCTTTGCATAGTTAGCCCAGTGCTTTGGGTGAGACCGGCAGGGGTGCTAGTTAGTGAAGATGGGCCAATGCTGGCTGTGAGGGACATATCTCAAAGTCTCTGCCAGCCAGGCCCTAGCCTCCACCCTACCTCTACCCATGGTTCAGCTCATAAATTCCTTAAAACTTTAAATGAACGAAATTTCCCCAATTTCTCTAAGGGCCTGCCTAAGCTAGGCCTTGTTCCTACTAAAGATACTGGAATTTGAGGCTTAGTTCCTGCCTTACAGAGAGCAAAGGAATAATTTTCCAATGTAAAGAAGGAAACATGATATGGACTGGACCTAGGGCTGAGGCAGGACAACAGAGGTAAGCAAATAGGGGCAGGGAAGTCAAGAGGTGAGCACACAGGGTGGCTTGGGGACCAGACTAGAGAACACAAAAACTCCAGCTCGTCCCTCAGATGCTGTGGACAGAGATGGCAATAGAAGTTTAAAAGACACTGACTGTGGAGAATGGTTTTGAACAGAAGACAACAACTCAAGCTGCCCTGCCTCTATGGCCCACCTTCCCATCCCTCTCCCATGCATCCCATGCAATCTCCCATCCCATGCAATCTCCCATCCCTCTCCCATGCATTGGCCATGCTCTTCACTTGTGTTTCTGAATCTGTCCCACGAGACAATGCCTGGTGTGTGTGTGTGTGTGTGTGTGTGTGTGTGTGTGTGTGTGTGTGTGTATGCTGGAGACACACCAAACATAAAACAGTTTCAACCCGTAACAAAGGTGTTGAGTGAAGGAAAACACAGCTCTGAGAACACCCGACACACATAAAAATACATATTCTTAGAGGTTCCCACTCAAGCTCTCACAGACTTCAGGGTCGACTCAGTTCCTCCAGCAGCTAGCTATCTGATCCAGTTCAATGCAGTGGCAGAGAGGCCAAAGCGATGCACTTCTCCTCAGCCCAGGAACAATGGACAGCTGCCAGGCATTGACTTCCTGACAAGACCATTTCCTTCTGTCTTGTCCCTGGTGATCTCTACCCTCATTGAAGCTTTAACTGTCATGTTTAGGCATTGCTGACTTCCACACAGCTCTCTCTTGCCTGGCCCGTTTCACTGCAACTTAAGAGCCGTACAAGGAAGAACCAATTCAAGGACTGAAAGGCATCACAGATTTAGCCTGTTCAAACCATTCTCCTCACTGCTCACCAGGCACAACTTGTGTTGCCAAAGTTATCTGTTCAGTCAACAGCAAGGCTAGACTTCTAGCTGCCTAACAGTGGTAATTAATGTGGTGGAAACAGGGAGTAGACATACCCATAGACTTTGATCCAAGCCTTCAGTGTCCATAAGGATGAGAAGCAAACTCCTGACATTAATGAGTTACATGATCTGTGAGATTTTGTTATAGCAGTTCCCACAAGAAAAGACTCTATGTATTAGGTACTTTCTAGGACTCGTGTGTGTGTGTGTGTGTGTGTGTGTGTGTGTGTGTGTGTGTACATATATGCATATACACATACATGCCTGTATACACATATACACACATATATGTATATGATTTATATACACATGCCAGCACGCTCCTGGTTTTGTCTCTCTGGAAGCTTCCTGAGTAAGAGGCACATCTTTCTCCTCTCTACTCATAGCCTACAACATATCTAGTGCAAATGGTTCCAGATGTTATATCCAGAACCTTATATTTATGTGTTTCTTCTACACTATTGTAGGCTACCACTCCCTCCCACCAAGATTACTACAACTCCTGACTGGCTCCCTGCGTACAAGATGTCTTGCAAAAACCTAGGGCAGATCCAACCTCAATCAATAATTCTCTGTTAAAAGCCTCCAATGTCTCCTCGTTCATTCAACATTAACATCTCTCCCTGGCTTTGGTCTATCTGGCCTTGACCCTACCTCTCCTCTCTGATCCCCATTCTTGTTCACACTCCTCTAACATCTTTGCAATTCCTTAAACACACAGGCATTCTCTCTTCCCTCTCTCCTTCCAAAGATTTTCATGATTTCCTACATTCCTCCCTTTTGAGTGCTCATACAAACATTAACTGCTTTGTGAGTCTATGTCCAGCATTCCCTCCTAAAGTTAACCTACTGACATCCCAATATCCCCATATTACCTTTATTTTATCTTTTAGCATAGCTCCTGTCAATATTTGATACACTTTTCTTATTAGCCTATTCACTCTACCAGCTGAAAGACAGGGCCTATGATAGACAGGAAGCTTTATCTGCTGGGTGTTTCTCTCTGCTTGGCTCCAAAAGAATGCCTAGAAGTTAGAAAATTGGTCAGTATCTTGGAGCTACTATAACAAAAACACTATAGAAGGAGTGGTTTATTAACAACAGATATGTATTTCTCATGGTTCTGAAAGCCTGAAGTCTTAGACCAGGGTTCTGGTAGAGTGTTTGCTTCCTCATAGACAGCCATATTTTCACTGATATCGCATGTTTTTTAAAAAAAGGACAGGGAGTTTTTCTGACTCCTTTTTGATAGTAGCACTAATCCTAAGCAGAAGAGTTCCACCCTCATGACCCAGTCATGACCCCAAAATCCCCATCACCCGTGATCATCACTTTGAGTATCCGAATTTCAACATATCAATTTTGAGCAGGAGTGGACACATTCAAACCATAGCAGTATGTGATAAACAGAATTTTACAAATGAACTGGTGAACAAATGGCATCCAGGCATAGATGACATTGGGTCTTTCCTGTGCTCCTGGGACAAGCATTTCTGTTTCTGAGACTGTGTGGGCTCACATCCATCTTGTTCTGAGTGTAGAAGCTGAGGGAGCTGGAAGCTGGCATTGAGCCTTCTCTCCTAGTCTCACTGTTGGCTGGGAGCCCAATGAAGTCCTGAGTGTCACATGCACTTGTAATTATGGTCTTGGAAGAGGCTCCTCACCAAGCCTTTCCCTAATCTCTGAGACATTCCTAGTGCTCAACTGGAAATGTTGAATGCTGACGGGCCTTGATTAGGGTTTTCAAAATAAAGTAATAATGACAACATACGATCTTCACAGCCCTCCCCACACCAGGCCCTCAAATGAGCAGCAGAAGAATAAGGCCCCATGATGCCCCAGTCTCCAGCAGAGTTAGTCTCCCTCAATGAGCATTCAAAGTGGAAAGTAGAAATGACTGCTTTCCTAGAGCTAAGGGGAAGGTTTCTGTAAGTCGTCTTTATTCTCTGAACAGGACACACAGAGGCAAGAGGCTTAGCATAGAGTCAAGACCTAAGAGACAAACCAGAGACAAATGTAGAGCTTTGAGAAACGTTCAACCAAGCCAACCGTTCAGCATTAGTCGGTGTTTTTCTGTGCCTTCACTGTTGCCATGATCACCTGTCAGTAAGGAAATGGCTAAGAAGAATTAGGTGGACTCAGTAGCAAAGGGTGGGCCTCCAGACCGCTGGTTCTCAGCCCATGAGTAGCAACCATTGGGAAACACATATTTCCCATGGTCTTAGGAACAGAGACACTGCTTAGTAGCTAAATTACAGTTATGAAGTAGTAACAAAAAATAATTCTATGATTTGGGGGTCCCCACAACATGAGGAACAGTATTAAAGGGTTACAGCATTAGGAAGGCTGAGAACTGCTGCTGCAGACCCAGGAGCATTCATGTCCCTTCCCAATGAGTCTTCATTGCCCTGTTAAGTGAGCCAGCCTGAGCATGGGGAACTTGCCTGAGTGCTGGGCACTTCCTTCGAGCCTCCCTAAATTACACTCCCAGCAGACAGCAGGGTAGGGTCACTGGAGGAGAATGTACTACAAATAACTCTGGTTGAGACAACTAGCCAAACTTTGACCTAATTTTTACTTTCCATGTCCACCTTAGAACTGTGAGCACTCAAGACTGGCCTGGGCCGCTGGGGCTCACGCTTAGAACCCATTGACATGAACCATAACACAAGTTACCAATTCTATTCACCTTGAATCTGCCAGATGTCTTACATGTAGTAATAAAGTTAATTAATCTTCACTGCATCCATTTAGATAGATGTTATCTCCATTTTACACATTTGCAAACAGGAACTTTAAGACTAATTAATACCTCCAGGCTATAGACCAGTGGTTAGAACTGGAGTTTGAAGCAAGACAATCCAAATCTGGAACCTGAGGGTATAACACCATTCCATTCTGCTTCTTGAGGCAAGGGAAGTGAGTGGGCTGGTGTGTGGGTGGTAAAGACACTGGATTCCCCTGCAGATATATGCTGTGATTTGCAGATGAAACTACATGGGCTTTTTTTTTTTTTTTTTTTTTTTTTGAGACAGGGTTTCTCTGTATAGCCCTGGCTGTCCTGGAACTCACTCTGTAGACCAGGCTGGCCTCGAACTTAGAAATCCGCCTGCTCTGCCTCCCAAGTACTGGGATTAAAGGCGTGCACCACCACTGCCCAGCTACATGGGCTTTTTGATTCAAATACCCCAATACCTGTGTCTGACTCTCAGCAACATCCCCTCAACTGGCTTGCTCATGTCTTACGACAAATTACTCTCAGCCTCAACTCCAGTGGCCTATCTGGCCATGTTCTAGAACTTTCTGTTTTATCCTCCCACTCGCTGGCTTGTCTCTGTTTATTATCTCCAGGTCTTCTGCACGATTGTCATTAAAACCAAATAACCTTTTCGTACCTCTCTTCTATCTTCCATCATTGCTACACCCAAAATACTTGGCCTGGTGAAGCACTTGGGTATGATTGAAGGTGTGATTTCATAACTGAGCCGAAGACAATGGAACCCCCACAACAAGGCTCTACTCTCCTAGACTCAGTTGGATTTGTGATCAGCAAGATCCAGGTTCCAACTTACTACTGCAGGAACTATAGTTGAAGGCTCCTTTGAACTGTCAGCCCTGGGTCACACACTTTCTTCATGGTCCTAGAGAGTTACATTCTGGGTCTGCACTGCCCATTGCAGTGATCGTCAGCCCCAAGTGGCCAAGGAGCCCCAGGTTCCAACAGAACTGAGGAGGTGAGCTTTTCCTATTTATTTTATTTCAATGAGTTTAAAATTAAAAAAATCCCCTACTCCTACTCAAGCGAAGCTATTGGGAAACATCTAAGTGTGGTTGGAACAATTTAGATGTGTGAATCTGTTTTTTCAACACTCAATTTTATGAACTCTAAATACAGAGCGAGTCTGCCAGTGAAAATTGAGCATCTGCATAGAAACCCTGAAATCTGTTCTAAGTGTAAAGTATGCATGGTCATTTCCAGGCTGAGTGAAGTGCTTCATTAATGTTTTTGTGTGGATTACATATCACTGCGATAATATTTTGAATATACTGGAGTTAAATAAAATATAACATAAAATTAATTTAGCATGTTTCTTTTCTTTTTATTCCCAGTGCCAAAGCTCAAACCTCAGTCTCATGCATACTAGGCAAGCACTCTACCACTGAGTTACAACACTAGCCTTCTTCTTTTCCTTTTTTAAAATGTGGCTGCTATAAAATTCTAAATTATATATATGGATTATATTATATTACTATTGGGTGAGACTGTTGTCCAATAGAATGGAATCTCCAATTTAAAAATTGGCCTAGTTTGAGTTTGACAGGGACAAATCTGTTAGAATCTATGGAGAGATCTCTTCACCTAGACCCTGTTTGTGGGAAGCTGGGGAGAGAACCAAGAGTCCAAAGGGTAGTTGTGTACTATTGGTCTTAGGAGTCCATCAGGAGAACCACCCAGGCCAGAAACATGACTGCAAGATCAAAGTTCAGTATCAAGGTCCCCAACCAGATCTCTCAATCCAGTAGTTTCATTTCTTCTTACAAAAACAATTAGTTTGTTTTCTATGTGGTTTTTTCTTTGTTTTTTCCAATGTTCATTTTTTTTGAGACAGGGTCTCATATATTTCAGGCTGTCTGTCCCTAAACTTTCTAAATAGTACCTAACAAGTGCTGATATTACTGATATATAACATCACAGCTGATTTTACATTATGTTACAGATTAAACCCAGGATTTCATATTTTCTAAGGAAGTACTTTAAAAACTGAGCTACATCCTTCATCCCATTTTTTTTAAGTAATGAACCATGACAATGACCAACATGGAAAGATATCCCCCAGGGTACAATAGTGGCACTTACATCTTCGGAGTAACCAAACGCTGTCTCACTGGATTTAGAGTCCACTCAATAGGAGGAAAGTCATGCCTGGCACTGTAAACCTAGTACTCACAGCTAGTGAGATCATGGGCCCAAGAGGAGAACCTACTACTATCACTGCCTTAAAGCAGTGTAACATAGTGACTACATTCTAAGTATTTATCCATACACCCACTGACAAATGTAGCTCTTACCCCTACTTAAAGAACCTGCTTCTTGCAGCAGTGGAGACAACTACAGAAATCCTCAATTGATCAAAATGCAGAGAGCTGACTGTGTGGTACCCAGCCCCCAGCTGATATATACATACAGAACAACACTTACACCAAAAGCTCACAGAACATCACAGAAGAGAGGATAGAAAGAATGTACAAACCAGAGAACCAGACACTTGCTATGAGAGAGTATCTCCTATATATGACAGGTAAGCTGCACCAGTGAAATCTCAACAATAGGTGTTACTAAACAAGACCTGAACAATGACAATACCAATTGACATGCCAGCATGGATGGGGAAAATATCAGCAGGCTATCGCCCCTAGATGAAAAGCTGTAGGCAAGTAATGGTGTCTGAGAGAGGAAGAATCCGTCTTCTTCAGGAGTAAGGCCCTATCCAATCCCAAGTGGTTGGTCCTAAGGACAAAATACATAGATAGATAGATACATAGATAGATAGATAGATAGATAGATAGATAGATAGATAGATAGATAGATAGACAGACAGATAGATAATAGACAGAGGAGAGATACATAGATAGATTATGTGTGTTATTAAACCAGTATAATTTCCAATTGCATTCCAAATATTTATCCTTACACCTACAGGCAAGTATAGCTTTAATCTCTCATCAAAGAATTTTCTTTCTGCAGAGTTTGGTTCCTAAGAAGCCAGGATAAATAAGTTACTTGGTGTCAGAATTGGGGATATTCTTCTTTCGCTCGATCAATCCGGATGCCCTTGCCAGGGTATTTCCTCCCATGGCCACTAAAAGCTGTTGACTCCTGAAAATCAAATAAAGAAGAGGTCATGAATTTGAGAAGGAAAGTGGTGGAGACACTGAAGGAGTTGGTCAGAAGAGAGAGAGAGATGGAATGATAGAAATACAGTACTCACAGATAAGATTCTTTTAAAACCTCAGTACTCCCATATGAAATTCTCAAAAAAAAAAAAATTTAAAACAAATGGAATTTCAAGCAAAAGTTTGGTTTGATGAAAGTCAATTAAGTAGTATAAAATGGGATTCCTCTCACAGCCATGAACTCCTTGGAAAAGTTGAACAGTTTCCCCAAAACACATGAAAAGGGCAATAGGAAAATGTTCCAAATTTTTGTAATGCCAGAGCTCATAGTCACGGTCTCCATAGCTCTACCTGGAAGTTAGTATCTATCCTTTTCTATTAGTTTGTTTTGGTTTTTCGAGACAGGGTTTCCTCTGTGTAGTCCTGGCTGTCCTGGAACTCACTCTGTAGACCAGGCTGGCCTTGAACTCAGAGATCTGCCTGCCTCTGCCTCTCCAATGTTGGGGCTAAAGGTCTGTGCTAGCTCTTATCCCTTAATCGGCTCTCAAATAGAGATTCCTGAGAACACTCCCCCTGCTTCTCCAGCTTAGAAGTGCTGTGTGGCTGGAGAAATAGTAGCCACTGCCATAACGGGAATGCAGGAAACTTTTATTAGGTGAAAAGGAAGACAAATGTCTAGACAGCTTACTGGAGCTCCTGCATTACAATGGCCGCTGTCCTGACAACTGAGCCACACAAAAGAAAACTATAAACAAACGCTAAAAAACAAGTTTTCTTACGGAACAAACAGACTGGAAAAGAGACCCATTATGAAGAGAAGTCCAGAATCTGTGAAGACTCCCATGCCAGGCAGCTCTTGGATGATACAAAACTGAGCAAATGTATCATAGCCCTCTGCTCAGAATTTGCAGGCATCTTGAGGGGAATTAAACTTCCATGCAGTAAAGGAGAAGCTAACAGGCAATGAGGAGTCTGTTTTAAGACTCTTTCTTTGAGGAATGAATAAACTTACTTCACTTGAAGTTTGGGCCTCTTCACCACCACCACACATACACACACACAAACACACACACATGTATACACATGTGTATACACACACACACATACACACATACACACACAAAACACACATGTGTATACATGCGTGTATATGCACACACACACGTGTATACACACACATACACGTATACACACATACACACACACACGTGTATACACACATACACACACACATACACACACGTGTATACACACACATACACATACACACCCACATACACACATACACACTCACAAACACATACACGTGTATATACATGTGTATACACACACACATACACACACATACACATACACACAAACACATACATGTGTGTACACATGTATACATACACACATGTATACACATATACACATACACACATACACACACATACACACACAAACACATACACATGTATACACACATACACACCCACATACACACACACAAACACACACACGTGTATGCACACATACACACACAAACACATACATGTGTATACACCCACATACACATACACACCCACATACACACACACAAACACACACACGTGTATACACATACACACACATACATACCTACACACACACACACACACACACACACTCCGAGGGAAGTTAGATTTCCAGGAGTGGACATCCTTGAATAGCTACAAAGCACGTGAGGCTTTCCACAGTGCAGAGATAGCCACGATCTAGGGATACCTTAGCAAAGTCACCCAGACTGAGATTGGGGGAGGGGAGAAGGGTACTTCAGGTATCCTGGCTTCCCAGGAACCAATCATCAGGAATGAAGCCACTGTTGCCACATCTGGTAGCAATCTGGGCTCTTTACAAGCTAACATCTGTGGTAGGAAGGACACGGGTTTCCAAAACATGTTCACATCTGGATGCCTGGAACCTGTACCTACATGATATTAGATGCTAAGGGAGATTATGGTGACCGAAGGAAGTGAGATTGCTAACCAACTCCCCTTAAAAGAGAATGAGGGTGTCCTTCTGAAGAGTCCCAGCATCATCACCAGAGCCATTAAATGTGGTAGAATCCGTGATGTAAAGATGAAGGACAAGATCATGAGACAGTGAGCCTGAGTGGCCTCTGAGAGCCAGCAAAGCTAAGAAGTGTCTGAAAGGAGTGTATCTTCCTGATAATTTCATGTCCACTCAATGAGACTGTTGTGCACTTCTGACCTCCAAGACTGTGAGAGAACAAATTTACATGATTTCCAGTTATCATGTGTGGCAATCTGTCATAACAGCAATAATAAGAAATTCAGCTGTCCCCAGGAGCCCACCTTCCATCTAGAATCAATTGCAGAAAAGGAGGAAGAGTGTTCTGGAAGGAAACGCGTCCAAAAGAGGTTTACACCAGCCCTGATTACATATGCTTTAAGAGCCTCTCTTCCCTGGAGATTTTTCCAAGGAAGCCAATGACCTGGCAGACACAAACTGTAGGCTGATAGCCATTTTCGGTCCTGATGTCTTTATTCTAAATATCTTTCCCACCTGTGGAGCCAAGGGAGAGGAAAGCATTGAGATCAAGGAGAAAACATATTAATAATTCTACCTCCTATACTATGAGAGCTCTTATGAGCATTCATTCATGCCTCTCTGTGATACTGTGGCTGGAAATGATAGCCCATCATAGCAGGGTAGCATCCACAGACATTGCCAAAGACAAGGCTGATGTTAAAAACTAGGGCTCCTGACTCGGGTCAGGACTTCACGTTCAAACAACAACTCCAAGACCTTCCTAGTATTATTCCAAAAAGATACTTACACCTTCCCTTGTCCTGTACCTTCTCTTCATCTAGCTCATGTGCCCCAGCCCCAGCCAGCCCCTCTCCACTATTCCTCCCACTGAGGTCAGGCAAATGTCAAGCTTTCACCCACATTGTGGGGTCTGACATCGCTTTAGCCTCAGTCATCACAAAAGACATTGGATCCCTTAGCTCCAAGTACAAAAATGCAGCAGCAGCCTCAAACTTGAGAGTGAGCCTAGCTTCCCTATAACCAGATCCCAATTCCTACCTCACCCGGAAGATATCCAGCCGCAAACTCATAAATCCTCACCTATACCCATGTCCTGACCCTCTTCCAGGTTGCTTTCCGAGGCTAAGCTACCCAAAGTTCATGGTGCTCTATCTACACCCCAGTGTCAGGAAGCTTTGAGAGGCCCCACCCACCCATCTGATGATTCCCCACTAAAGCTTGAGCACTGTGGGGCAAAGGCCATCCATGGTTTCCCAAACTAAACTCATCTTAGAACAACTTGGCTAGTAATCTAGAATCGGATAAGTTCAGCTAAGATTGGAGCCCTGAATCCTTCTCCTCCTTGCCTGCTTCCCCCTTCCAATGGCCTCTGAGCCTGCCCACTGTTTCCAAGAGCTGAACATTTGACCTTGGCCACTGTTGCCCTGAGCTCCTTCAACAAAAACATTCAAGCTATTTGCATTTGGCCTTCCCTTCCCCTTGCTTCCCACCAAGACCTTCCCCCCACCCCCTCTCTTCTTAATTATGCAGTAACGAACAACTGTGCTAACTGAAACTGGGGCGGCTACTTGCCTCTAAAAGTCAATAACCAGCCCCATGGGAACAAGAAAGCCTTGAGGAGCTCCACCACTGCCCCTTGGCAGCCTGTGGAAGCAAGCCGACTCTCCAAACCCAGCACCAATCTGGAATGCATATGTTTCCCTTCAGTCATTCGCTCCATCAAACTCAGAGCACGGGAGGAGGGGGTAGGGTGCTCCCCAACCAGTGTCTGGAAGTCTCTGTTAGCATGGGCATCCTTGTTATAAAAAGGATGTTGTATTCACAGGTAACCAACAGTTCTCCCCGCATCTGGGAACAGTTTGAATGATTGCCGGGAAGAGAAGAAATTTGGGTCATAACTAATGATCAGCATCCCCTTTTAATCAAATGAAGCTGTTATAATGTGTCTATCCTCTAGGGGAACAAGACCCTTTCACCTCCAGGAGGTCTGCAGTAGCATTGGCCTCTTCTGGGAAGCCACTGGGCCTTGCCTTGGCCAGCTAGGAGGGAAGAAGAGGAGCTCAGGTACCCATCACCCACTGTGTCCCAGGCTTTGTGCAGAGCAGTCAGTCACATGGTTGTTTCTGAGTTGGCCAGGTCTGGGTTCTATTAGCGAGTCTCAGCTGAGAGTGTGCATCTAAAAAGCTGGCAAGGCTTGGGAGAGCAAACTGCTGCCCTACCTCAGACTTTATATTCAGTAAAATCAAAATCAGTAGCTTCCATAGATGGAGCTTAAGTATTTTCATGTTTCCCAAGTTCTCATGTGATGGTATATTTGAGGGTCACACCTGGAGAACCACCGTCAGAGAAAAATATGCCCCTACCTATTTAGGATCCACTGTGTTCGACACCTTTCACAAAAAGCACGTGACTTGATCTTCAGAAAACCCCTACAATAGCCAAAGTGCTATTCTACCCATATTACAGATGAGGAAGCCGAGTGTCAAATAAATACTGCCTGTCACAAGCTGGAGTGGGAGAGCTAGGGTGTAGAACTCACTCAGCCTAAGGTCAGAGCCCTTGAATCGCTTCATAGTAGTGAGTCAGACAAAGCACGTGCTGTGAGACAAAGTTTTAGTGAGGACAAGCACCTGCCTCCCAGGACTTCTGTGAAAATATGGGAAAGCCCTGCTGTATGCCATGGGTTTATTCCTCCTTCAGGTTCTCTCTTGCACAGAGGCAGGCTGTGTCCTCACCTCCCAGCTCCTCCCACTGCTGCCTCTCTCCTCTTTGCTGAAGAACCAAGTGTCTCTTGGGATAAGTCTAACCCTCTTATCACAAAGGTTCCTAGAAATGGCTCTAAACTCCAAGGTGATGAGCCATGATGGTGGTTTCTGAAAGGCTCTGGCCCTCACACTCCTGTGCTCCCACAAGCCTCTCAACATGTTGTCATGCCATTCATGACCCTTCTCCTGGAGCTGAGAGGAAGATGAGATGGCACCGAGGAAGGAAGGCAGATGAGAGTGGCTGTCTCGTACCATCCCGCTGTGCTGGCGGCCATTTCTGTATAGTAACTTGTGAAATCTTTCAAACACGTTACGAGTTAAGAATCAAGGCATGGAAAGAGTAAGTAGCCCACCTAGTGTTAAACAGCTTAACACCAACTGAGCCAAGATGCAAGGAAGCAACCACGCTGAAACTAATGAGTGATAGACCCTTGACAGCAAAATGTGAGGACAACCCAGAGCAGAGTGACTGTGGGTGCAGTCGTTGTTATGTGGTAGCAGGTGTAGTTGTAACCATTGTCATAGAAACAGTTATAGTAATAGCCAGAGGAGAAACTGAAGTAGATGTTGCCTTCTTAGTACTTGTAGCACTTGTAGAGTAGCAGCTGTAGGAATTATGTATGGAATTATGGTAGTTGCTATAGTGGGACTGAGAGTGATTATAGTTATAATGGTTTTATAGCAATAGTTCAATCCTCCCACAGATTGCACGGAAGGAACCTCTTTCCACTTCAGCTTCCTTAGTTTCAAGCACAACCTGTCTTCAAGCATTTACTCTGAAGAATAAATAGAAGCCAAGTAAATCAACGAGGAACCACGACAGAGACACAGTCAATTCTCCACAGCTGTCCTTCTGTGAGAGGATGAACCGCGAGGATAGCCAAAGCAGGCTACCTGCCTCTGAGGCCCAGTTGTCTTCAGAGAGCTTTAGACAGGTGTGCTATGCATACAAGAAGACCTGAGAGCAAGGCCTGAAAGGGAGATTCCTTATGTGAAGAATCTCTGGGGAGCAGGTCTTTCCAACTCACAGAGTGTGACACACTGCTGAGGGACCATGCAGGCTGACAGGAATAGAAGACAAGATGCATATCACCAGGGTGAACTAGCATCTTCTACCTCCACCCACCAGCTCTTGTCTCCAGTGTCTACACTGGTGCCTCCGCCCAACCACCTCCTATGGTACAGAGATGACCTCATGGCCCCTTGCTATCAATGTCATCCTCTCTCACCTCAGCAAATGCTACTTCCAGCTCTTGTCTCTGTAAAGTAGCCCAAATCCCTGCCCCCCCCCCTTGAAGATTTCCAACGTTTTTATGTGTTTCCTTTGGGGGTAGCAGAAAGGTTCTTAGACCAGTCAGGAGGCTTCCACTTAAACTCATCAGTGACTGAGTCCTGCCTGAGTCTCCATGGTGATATAAGATTTGGAGCCAGCTTTGTCCCTATTCACACTCCTATGGGTGCTCTGGGGTCTCTTCCTGTCATTTAAGAATTACAAAGAAGTTAATCTGGTCTCTGACACAGTTTTAGTATATCGGCTTAGACTATATTATCATGGCTGTGATGTGAAAAGCTCCTGGCTTCCATCTTCCCAACCCCTTATCCGCACAGAGCAACATCAAGGTGCTTCTTGATCCCACCCTATGTAAAGCTCCATGGTATGTGAGTTCCAACTTTCAGTAGCTTGGGACCTACAGACAGAGATACAACAAAGTCCTCCTATATCAAAGATTCTAGCCCACAGGTCATGACATCTTTGAGGATTGAATGATCATTTCACAAGGGTCACCTAAGATCACTGGAAAGCACAGCTATTTACATTACAACTCATAACAGTAGCAAATTACAGTTATAAAGTGGCAACAGAAATAATGTTATGGTTGGTAGTGAGCACATGAAGAACTGTATTAAAGGGTCACAGCATTAAGAAGGTTGAGAACCAGTGACTATCAACAGCTTTTGAGTTCAAAAATTAGCACAAGGTGAGAAAGGAAGTAACATTCATGATGCACCTTTCAAGTGCCAGATGTTGAATGGATTGTTTTAAACCTTAACCTGCCTCTTGAATTCATGCAGCCGACTTGTGTGCTGCAATGCATGTCCCCAGTGCATGAGCAAGAAAACAAGAGAGTCAAGACTGAGCAAATATCCCAATGTGACACAGCTAGCTTTTGTCGGGGTCAAGTTTCAAATCCAGGTTAGGTGATTCTTCCTATTAAACTGGTTGTCACTCTGTAATGTCAACATGAAACTGGGACTCAAGGAGAGGAAGCACTTGGGACTGAGATGACCAGAGAAGCATTGCTAGACCATGGGGTTCCCAACCCCAGAGGATATCTCCATAAAACAACCTCTATACGAAAGGTTCAGGGAACATCACAGAAAATAGAGTGGGAAAACTGTGAGGCCCAAAGGAGTTGGGCACCTGCTATGTCAGAGTGTCTTCTGTGTGTGATGGAGAAGGTGCCATAAAATCCCAACAGCATCTGCCTAAACAAGACCTGAAAAATGATAACACCAGTTGACATACTCACATGGATAGGGAAATCTCCCAAGGTCCCACACTAGATGAAAAGCTACAGGCAATTAATGACTGCTGAGAAGAGATGGAGTCTGCTGCAGGGACCAGTCCCCTGATGGGTGATACAAAACATATGCATAGACACAACCTTAAATGAATGCAGCATGTTGTGTTTCTAAATTTATCAATATGGGCGTATGTGTGTGTTTGTGTGTATCTAAAACAATAAAAATTAAAGAATAAAAGACAATTTTTATCAAAGGTAAGACTAGTTCTGGGCTGAACACATGAGCTGGATGATACCCAAGGATGAAAAAGAAAATGATAGGAGACAAAACAAGCTGGAAATAGACATGGGGCTAAAATGACCAGGCATATTGGGCAACCATAGCAAGGCCTCTAGATGGAAGGGCTTGCCAGCACATACAGATAGACTCTCTTTGGGGGGCAGTGTAAGGAGCCATCAAGACCTTTAAACAAAAGAACAACATTCTTGAGCCACTCTCCTTAGAAAAATAACCTAAGCTGGGATTTTCTGGCTGCACCTATTAACGAAGACTAGAAGAAGAAACGCTGTTTAAGCTGACTGCCTCTGGCATCCCAAAGAAAGAGCAGAGCTTTTAAAATGGATTTCAAGGTTTTGAACAGACAGTGGTTTTGTTTTTGTTTTTGCAAATCTAAGCTGCATTTCTTTAAAATAGGCTTTTCCAAATGTCACGAAAAGTAATTCAATGTTAGCCATCAACTGTACAATTATACAGGCAAGAAAGCAGCTTCCCCCTGCCTGAATGGCTGAAAACATAGTCCTGGGTTCAAGAAGTCAGGACCAAGGAGTGCTGACTGTTCTGACTTCCCCTTAACAAGGCAGATCTCTACTTACAAGACTCAGTCTTCTGCCACTGGATCTATTTTAATAGCATAATGAGGGCTGTGCAGCACAGCCTTCCAACCAACCCTGAGAGTGTACCCCTAAGTGTCTCAAGATGTCCAAAGGACATCAAAGGGAAGGAGAATTATTCTCTAGCTATACCATAGAAGACAGACCCTGATATCCCACTGTTGGAAATAAAAAGCCAGGACGGCTCCCACAGTGCCAGTAAAAAATATGGACTCAGAAGATTAACTAGTTCCAATGCTCCAGCCATTAGCCAACCCTAGCCTGGTATTATACATCGAAAAGGATGCCTTTATTAATCCTGCCTGCCAAATTTCCCATGAGGCCTGAGGAAGGAGTCCCCTTGGCCTTCCTCTGCTCAGATCCTTGTGTTAAAATCTTCTAGTTCCTCTTTAAGTGAAGCCAACCTGAGGAATCAGAGGAAGGTTCTCCCTAGAAAATGAGGAGCCTCCTTTCTGCCAAGATGTTTGACTCTTTGTGATTCCCATGTTGCCCATCCCCATACCGTAGGATAAACACAGTGGGCTGGCTCTTACAGTTTCTCAAAGCACTTCCACACCCAGAAGTTCCTTGCATCCCTGCCTCGTCTCCATATGGACTTTAATGATAAGGCCAAGCAGTTCTGGCTTCAGCTGGAAATGGCTCCAACTGTCCCAGTTTTAGATAGAGAAACAGAAGAGTCAGAGGGGAGGGGAGCTATCTGCCATACCTACTGGAGGTGGCCAGGTTCTGTACAAGTACAATTCCAGTTTCTTCTCCCTTCTCCACCAGTGCTGAGATTCCCAATGACTCAGTGGGATCCTCTGTGTTGGCCTTAGGTAGCCATTCTGAATAGCCACTGTGCACCAGGTTCCCAAAATTACATATTTGGAAAGACATGGACAAGTCATGAGAAGAATAATTTTATTTAGAGGAATACCTATATTTTTTAAAAAGTAAATAGACCAACTAATACAGTCTCCTTTAATGAGATTTCCCATCTCTTCTCTCAACACTCACATTTTTAAGTGTTTCTGAAGGTTCTCATATGCCATGCACTCACATACGTATACCTCAACCCTTCCTCTCTCCAACTGGATACAACATCCACCTTTGCTCTGTCAGTACAACTGTGAGTGGGGCAGCAAAAGCCCAAGGGAGCCAAGGTTGTGTTATTGAACATGAAATCCTCACAGAGGCACCGCCTGTGGGTTTCTTCTTTCATGTGTCTCCTCTCAACCTCACCTCCCCACTCCCTGCCTGCCTTGCTGAGGCACCCCATTCCCATCCCATCTTTTGCCTACATCACACACATCTGCACACTTCAGTAAATCTCCTATAAATTCTAGAAGAGGGCTGACTTGTCCATCTTTATATCTGTATAAGATAAAAAGTTGAGACGATACCCCACTGCCTCCACAAATGTCAGATGGATGAATACATGCATGCATACCAAAAATCTAGACAAGTCTAAGCTGGAAATTTTCCTATACAATGACCCATGAGTATGAAGCCTCCCTTAAGAGTCATCATGTGAGCCTAGTGATGGATGTGAACAGAGGAAACTCGTCCCAGTTCTCCTATAGAAGATCCCAAATCTACCCCTCCTACCAGCACAACCTACCAGGTGCCAAGGCAGTTAAAAGGTGAGCATCCTTGTCAATGATGGCATCTCTCTAACTTTCCATCAAATCAATAGAAGGGCACACACCATTCCCAAAGGCACCGTTTCCCCATCCAGGCCTGTGCAAATTCAAGAGCACAGACCATTCCATCCACAAGACCATCATGTCAGGGAGCTGAGGCTTGGAAACTGCTGGGTTTCCTGCTTCTCAGCCAGGGCTCCCTTGTCATATTAGGCTGCCGAGCCTAGAAGAGGTTAAACCACCAATGACCAGGGCCTAGAACTAGCAAGCTTGGCGATCTTATGAAGTCCACCATTACCAAGCATAAGCTTCCTGCTGAGGCCACTGAGTGGAGGAAATAATAAAGGAGATTGAAAGGCACGCTGTATTTGACCCTTTGTGACCCCATCATTTTTTCAGTAGAATCCGATAGGGATCAGTCACATCTGCTCTCAATAGCAAATGTAAAAAATGACCTGCAGTTTTAAGGTCTGAAAAACATAAACTTGTGTTAAAAGACTGACAAAAAAAATTCTTGCTCTCGATAGGATGATGTCATTCAACTACAGACACGTTGCAATAACAATCGTCCATCAGATTCCATGCCCAGGACCTGAGCTCTCCCCTCCTGGGACTCCCAGCAGCCCTTGTCCCACTGTGTGTCAGCTATGCAGTGGTCACATGGAAGTGCAGAGAGCCTCCAGCCTGCATAATTAAGGTTGGGCTGCTAAATTTGCCTGCGCCCTGAGCAGCAGAGAAGATCAACTTACTTCACTCTTCCTTTCAAACATTCAGAGAGCTGATGGGGGGCATATTCTAAGTAAGCTCAGAACAAACTTGGGGAACTGGGGAATAGACCACAGCTGGCCAGGGGTCAAGAGGACTTTAAAAGTTAGGAAGCTCCTTGTTAGCCACGTGGATGAGGCCCTCCAGGCCACTTAGTCTGCTGTGTGCAGAAGCCAGACTTTTTTAGGCTGAACCGAGGGTCTATCTGCCTAGAGAAAGTAATGGCTACCTCCCTCATCTACCTATATCCCAGTCTCCCAGTCTCCCAGTCTCCTCCCAGTCTCCCAGTCTCCCAGTCTCAGTCTCCCAGTCTCTCCCAGTCTCTCTCCCAGTCTCTCTCCCAGTCTCTCTCCCAGTCTCCTCCCAGTTTCCCAGTCTCCCAGTCTCCCAGTCTCCCAGTCTCCCAGTCTCCCAGTCTCCCAGCCCCAGCCCCAGCCCCAGCCCCAGCCCCAGCCCCAGCCCCAGCTCCAGCCCTAGCCTCAGCCCCAGCCCCAGCCCCAGCTCCAGCCCTAGCCTCAGCCCCATCCTCATTCCCAGCCCCAGCCCCAGCCCCAGCCCCAGCTCCAGCCCTAGCCTCAGCCCCATCCTCATTCCCAGCCCCATCCCCAGCCCCATCCATCTTTCTCTCTCTCAATTGGGCTGTGCTGGGGGATTCCCAACTCAAATAGAACTCTGAAAGGGAAGCTTGTAGTACCCAAGACAGCATGAATCAACCACCATGCTCTTCATTTTGCGAAGTCCCATGCCTATTATCCATAAGCATGACAGCTCCCACCAAAGACATTGTCCTGATCCAGGCACTGTCTGGAGAGTTCAGAAAAACCTAGCTAGGGACTCAGCTTCTGGAGGCATATGAGCCAACAGGGAATGTCTCCATGAACATTCCATTACCCTAAGAAAAGGCCTGAGACAATCAACTTTCAAAGATGAAAGGCTCACTGCTTTGTAGGCTTCAATCCATGTCCAGTTGGCCTTGTTGCTTTGGGACATGTGGCAAGGCAGTGTGTCATGGTGAGAACACAGGTGGCAAAATCATATACTTCTAAGCAGAGGTGTACAAGAGAGAAATGGGGCAGTGTCCCAATATCAATTTCAAGGGGCATACTTCTAGTGATATGAAATCTTTCACTAAACCCTACCTTTTAAATTTTCTACCTCCTCTTAATAGAACTATTCTGGAGACTAGCCCTTTCTGAGTGGGCTCTGGAGGCATATTTTAGATCCAAATGATAATAGAAGGCAATATTCTTTCAAGTCCCAGAGATGAGAGAGAGCTGAGGAAATGCAGATGAGGTTTGCCTTTTGTAGACTGTGCCAACTGTGATGCTACTACATGGGGCTCACAGCATGCCTCAGTTCTCAGACATAACCCACGAGTGAAAAAGCCCATGTGTTGTCATTTGATTTTTCAAGATAGAGGCATTCATTAAGCACCTACTGTGTGACACAAATTGCTTACCTGTACATCTAACCCCAATGTCCCACATCTGGTTGACCCGGACATGGAAGACTGACATGATCACATGGAAGGCTCACAAGGCAGCTCTTGGCGGGTGCATTCGTTTCCGTTCCACCCAGAACAATTCCCCCATGATTCCCATGAAGGGCAAGATTGTGATTGGACTACACAGGCAACAGAGCAAATTGTCTGATCCCATCATGTCACAGGAGTGCCATCTATCTGGCAAGAGTGTCAGCTGGACTCAGAATGATGTATTGGCCTAAGAGATTCATATGAAATGGCACATTAGTAGTCCATTTACCTTCGGAGCACAGTTCAAGCTATCGGGTCTTTGAATACAGGTGCTAAGGTGACATAGCACCTATCCCCAGCTGCCTTGTAACTTGCTAAAATGGGAGAAATCTATAAACGAACAAGTGTTCCACTGTGGATATGTCAACTGAGAGAGACAGCTACACGGAGAATGACGGGGACACAAAGCTGTGAGCGATTCCGCTTAAAGGCACAGGAAGCTCTTATAGTAAGAGTGGCCTTTGCATTTATTCTCTAAGCTAACACTGGATGCTAAGTGCCCAAGCAATCACGTCAGTACAAGCATGGTACACAAGCCCCAAACACCCTGTAGAGACACTGTGAAGCAATCACAGAAAAGAAGAGGTCAGTTGTGGAAACAAATGGAAGGCATTACTAGAGGCACATGCAGGGGAAGAACCAAAAACTGGTGCATAGTGAAGGCACAAGATGATTATTAAATGAAGCAAAGATAATCAATGAGAACTTTCTAGAAGAGCCAACATGGGTTAGAATTCCAGAATTGAGATTTGAATTCTTAAAAGGCCTGGGGAAGCAGGGCCACATGAACAGGCATGATCCAGTCTGACTTTACAGGAGCAGGTCATGGCTGATGTGGAGACCAGAGTTCCAGTTTCAGTTCCCAGGTCCAGAGTAACTGGACTGCAAGCTAAGAGCTACTCTGCTGCCCTGAGTCCTTCCCAGTGCTGAGCAGTCTCCAGCAACAGATAGCTGAGCTCTCTGCCTGTACCCCAAGGAGAGCGCAGGAGGCATGGAGACTTCTCCAAATTTGGATTAAAAAAACAGCTACTCATTGCCTCCTTCACAGGACACATACCTTCCCTATAAGTCAGCAGAAACCCATCACTAAAGCTCTAAGAAAATAAACAGAGGGGTTCTGATTCCAAGGGACACTCGGGCTCCCAGAAGACCAGTGTGGGTCTTCCCTTCCAGGGCACACTGGGCTATAGAGACCTTCACAGCTAGAGTTCCAGCCAAACCAGCAGAAAACTGCTGCCAATGGTGAGCAAAAGAATCATGCTCAGGGCTCTCTTGGGATGCACACATTAGGATTTAAGGGGTATGAGAATGGAAACCCAAGAGACAAGCCAGAGGACTCCACCCCTGCTGTGCCCCAAAGGCTCAAACCAGGAAATGTTGTCCTCTGTCTCTCTTGGACCAACATCCCACCCCCACAAGCAGACTCAAGAGAATAAAGAGACAGTGGACCCCACCTATCTTGCTACTGCAACGCCCATGCCAGGTTTGGACATAGCCGTTGCCCTCCCTAGCTTTTGGCAGGGTCCATATTGTAGGCAGAAATCCCAGTATTCTGTGGAGACAGAACTAAATTGGACCACAGGGGACTAATGTATTTATCCTAAGGTTGTACAGTCCCTGCAGAACCACCAGAGCACAGATTGAGGGCTTGGGAGAAGGTGGCTGGATTCTGAAAAAGAAAAACAAGAAGGCCAGGAGATGTCCCAGTGGGTAAGAGCAATTGTAGACATGAGAATCTGTGTCCCAATCTTCAGAGCCTACATTGTCTTCCCATGGGGACAGAACGTTAGCAGCAGGTGTGGTTGCTGCTTGTTAAGTATGGTTCAAGTAGGCAGCTGATGATGAGGGGATGTCAGTCAGTAAAGCACGGCCCCTGTCTTCAAACAGTGCTAAAATATCAGAAGAAAAGAGGCTCCGTTGGCTCGATAATTCTTAAGTCTATATACAGTGAGGTAATCAAGGGCTGATATTCTGTTAACTTCTTAATCCAAAGGACCAAACAGTAAAGCACTGGGAACATTGCAAAGGCTGAGAGGTGCAGTGGTATAGATAGCTCCCGAGCTTGAAGAGAGTAAAGAGGCCTAAGCAGAGAGCGCTAGAGTCCCAGAACCAGGCAATGTGTCCCCACTGCCTCTGCCATTTCCACGTGGAATGGTGGTTACCATGGCCAGGGTAATTTCTAATGCCCTGTCCTATATTGAGTCGTGAGGCCCCAGCTTAGACAAGAAGAGTATTAACAAGTCTGCTAGACATTTGGAAGAACTGATCTCTGCCGAGCCTTTCTTTTAAATGCAGGTATTAAACCATTAAGTTCCAAAAGAGGCCTCGGTCTGTTAACTGCTCCTAAGCCTACAAGTTTGTAGGGGCAGAGACAGAGGAGTGCGGAGACATACAAGGACAAGAACATGGATATTAACATGAATGCAGACACAGATATCAGCATAGGCAGAGACACTGACACAGGCTTAAATATGAACACAAACACAGACACTGATATGGACAGAGATGAAGACACTGAGGCAAGCACTGGCATAGACATGAAGTTTTTGTGCATATAGGCAAAGCTTGGTTTCTAATTAGAGATCTACATAGACATAGATTGTGTGTGTGTGTGTGTGTGTGTGTGTGTGTGTGTGTGTGTGTAGATAGATAGATAGATAGCTAGGCATATATAAACATATGCGCATATTGGTGCATAAAATACACACATGCATACAGACACACACAATCCCCTTTTCCCTTACTAGAGATTTAGTCACAGTGCAGCTTTTATTTGAGTTCATTTTCTACATCTAGCATACCAAATTCCTTTTCACCCCTCTAATCCCATCTCAAAAACCTCCTCCTCCCAAGAGCTTTCTCTGACCTCAGAGGAAAGGAACTCCCCTAAATTCCAGCAAATTGCCCTCTGAGCCAAACATGACCCCATTATGACAACTCCTTACTTATCGCCTTTCAAATGCTCCCACGAGGCAGAGAAATTCTCTTCCACTGGCAGAGGCTGCCCAGGACACCTGTGCTTCACACTGCCCTTAGGAGACTCTGGTGACCAGCATGCTCTCTGCACAGGGTGCAGAGTAAACGTTTGTCTGTAGGAGTCATCCATCAAAAGCAGGAACTTTGATCTGAATCTCATATCTTATGCAAAATTGCCCTCAAGATTAATTTTGACAAATTTAAATGAAAATACTAAAGCCAGTAGAGAAAGGAGAGGAAGGAAGAAGGAACATACAGAAAAGAAGAAAGAAAATTAATTAATTAATTAATTAATTAATTAGTCAAATTTAGAAACAGGAGACAGGCACAGATCTCTTAGGCAGAGCATAAAACATACAAACCATAAAAAATAAATATACTAATATTTTCTCATTTAAAAAAATACATAAAAAGCATGTATAATGCATATGTCTAGCAAATTCTAAGAAGTTGGTTTCTGGGACCAGGGAGATAGCTCAGTGGGTAAAGCACTCCCTGCCAAGCTTGATGACCTGAATTCAATCCTCAGAATCCACATGTTGGAAGGAGAGAGCCAACTCTTGCAAGTTGCCCTCTGACCTCCACATGCATGCCAAGGCACATGCTCACTCATCCATAGAAAGAGCAGCTGGGAGATCCTTGTATATACACAAATAAATTAAAATATAGTTTAAAAGCTTTTAAAGTCATGTTTTTAAATACAAAACAAAACAAAATTGATATCTCATGAAGAAGAAATGTAAGTGGCTTGTAAGCACATCACTATGAAGAGATGATTCCAATGGAAACAACAATGGTTTATTAGTTACACACCTATGAGAATGGTTCAAATCAATAAAAAATAGTTACCAATATGAAATGCTGAAAAGGAAGTGCAGCAGCTGTGTTCTTCATATGTTGGTGGTATATGCAGATACTAATACAACTA
This sequence comes from Montemys delectorum, assembly GCA_019843815.1. Classification (NCBI taxonomy): domain Eukaryota; kingdom Metazoa; phylum Chordata; class Mammalia; order Rodentia; family Muridae; genus Montemys; species Montemys delectorum. Next base: position 20,524 of record JADRCD010208558.1, on the reverse strand, counting down.
GTGTGGGAAGTTGTTTATAAACTTCTTACAAAGGACATACACTCTTAATCATGTAAACCTTATGACCCAGTATTTTTTCCTCTTTAGTATTTTACCTAAAAGAAATAAAAACGTGTGTCAATAGAAGACTCTGGTATGAATATTCCCAGCCACACTGTGAAAGTCTCAAACTTCAAACAACCCAAAAAGTATTTCATAGAGCTGAGTAGGGCAAGGTAGAGGGACAGAGTGGGGAGAGAGGAGAGGAGACAGGGAGAGGGAGAGAGAGAGAGAGAGAGAGAGAGAGAGAGAGAGAGAGAGAGAGAGGGAGAGAGAGAGAGAGCGAGCTAGCATTCTGGTTAGTTTTTGTCAACCTGAGGTAAACTAGACATACCTGAAAAGAGGAAGTCTCAAATGAGTAATTGCCTCCATAATATTGGTCTATGGCCATGTCTTTGTGACCATTTTCTTGACTGAGGAGTGATTATCAGAAAGCCTAGACAACTGACGGAGGTGTCATCCCTAGGCAGGTGGTCCTTGGCTATATAAGAAGGGTAGCCAAGCAAAGAGAGAAAGCCAGCCATAAACAGCACTCCTCCGCGGCCTCTGTTTCAGTTCCTGCCACTAATTTCCAGTTTTGAGATGCTGCCGTGGCTTCTTTTGATGATCTTTGAGCTAAAAGAATCCTTCTCCCAAACCCAGTTGCTTTGGTCAGAGTTTTATCACAGCAACAGAGAGACAAACCAGAACACAAACTGAGGTTGATATAATAGTGGAGTAAGTTAAGATATGAGGAGTGAATAGCTTGATACATACAACCAATGAGTCTCAAAAACATATGCTAAGCCTAGGGAACACAGGAAAATGAAATTCATACTGTTTGATCTATTTTGTATGGCCTTCAAGAGCAGGCAAAATGAATCTGAGGGCTGTATTCAGGACCATGTGCTTTGGGTTTCAGTTTTCCTGCAGGGGGATGAGGAAAGAGGCCCTGGAAACCCTTGTATACATGAGGACCATGCTGGCTTCTTGATGGGATTCTGCTTACACGGCGGTATCCACACTTGGCAATTCACTGAACTGCACACTTCAGTTCCGTGCATTTATGGTATGTAATTATATCTCAATTAATTTGAAAGGAGTGATTAAAATTGACTCAATAATTATTACAAGATGCCTTTTATGTACCATGCCTTTGGCTATGGACAGGGGATATAGTCTGGATAAGGCACATCCTCTCTCAAGCAAAATGACTGGGAATGAATCTGTTTGCTATTTTCTATATCATGAGAATCTTTGTGATTGAAACCCCTTGTAAGTCATATACACACTCCACACTGCATACATGCATACACACACAGCATTCATGCATACACACCCCACATGCATATGTGCACACCCCAAATGCATACACCCACCCCACAAGCATGCATGCATACATGTATACACACACAGCATCCATTCACACACACATACCACATACACACATGCATACATACAGCATGCATTTACACATGCACAAATCATGTGCATATATACACCCACCACCTGCATACATGCATACAGACACATGTACATCACATGTGCATACACATATCCTACATGTATACATGCATGTACACACCATATGCACATATACATTCCACATGCATATATGCATACACACAGCACACTTTCACACATACACACACACACACATGCACCGTATGCACATACACAAGCAACAACGGCTGCTCTCCTGCTGTCCCCAGTCTCTGATATATGGTACTATATAAATATCAAATCACAAGAAACATCTTAAAACTGTACACCTGGCCCAAGTATCTTGGGAAAATTTTTCTAGAATCATTCTTCCAAATCAGAAGCAAACCAACTCTAGCATGGCTCCCAGAGTCCTCAGCAAAAAGGTGGTCTCCTGTCCATCATCCCAAGGAAGGTTGCTGTCTTCCTCCTCATCTTCAAGCCTTGCCTACAGAGCTGCAAGGGAAGTGGTACCGACCTGCTGGCTCCCAACTCCACCCCCCCCCAAGCCCCTTCCGGGGGGAGAGAAGAAATCTAAACAAGGGCCTATTCTCACAGACACTGCTTCCAAGAATAACCAATTTCCAGAAATGCCCAATGTGTTGTGAATAAGAGGAAATGCAGAAATCCAAAAGGCACATTCTAAAACACATTCATCTCACTGAGTGAACTATGAAAAGAAAGGACATGAGGAGGTGGATGGAAAGGAACTCAAGAGGGCAACCCTTATCAATGTAGGGGTAACTTCCAGCCTCTGTCAGCGCTTTTCCTAGCTGAAATCTGTTGTAGGTGGCCCACGGCTTTCAAAATGTAAATCATAGATGAAGACCCCACTTACTTCTTCCATTTCATTCTTCATCTGTAAAATGGTTGTTTTAATTACCATTCTACAGCTATGAAAAGACGTCATGACTAAGGCAAATGCTATAAGTCATTTAACTGGGGGCTTGCCTACAGTTTCAGGGGTTAGATCATTCTCATCATGGTGGGGAGCAAAGCAGCATGCGGGTGGGTGCTGGAGAAGGAGCTGATATGCGACCTGATATGCAGGCAGCAGAGAGAGAGACTGGACCCGGGCTTTTGAAATCTCAAAGCCCAATCCCAGAAACACATCTCTTCCAATAAGGCCACATCTCCTAATCTTTCTCTAATAGTGCCACTCCCTAGAGACTAAGCATTCAAATACATGAGCCTGTGGGGGCCAACCTTATCTCCACCCACCTCACAGCAGTGATGCACGTGGGGTTTTGTAGGGAGAGTACATAGATGTGAAAGCTCTTGGCAAGCACTGAATGCTACACGCTTAGCATGTTTGATGGTTTCATGAGTTCTTTGTCTTACAAAGGTCCATGCATATAATTCTGGCCCTCTAAAGCCTGTGTGAACTTGAGAAAGTGCTCTACTTCTCTGAGCTAGTATCTACATCTATAGAATGGGAATATAAATACCACCCTTACGTTTGCAGTGAAGGGTACACAGATGACTGTAAAGCCTTCAGCCAAGCATCTAGTGCATGGATAGCATTGGGTCAAAGTCACTCACACCAGTTCCTCCTATATAAAAGAGTTCCTGCTCGGAAATCTGCATCCAAAAAAATCGTACCTACAATTCACTCCTTGGCATAGCAGAACTGTCAACTCTCAGCTTAGCTACGATGGAGGTAAAATCCTTTGGTGATGTGAGGGTCATTGAAGTACAGCCTTATTACAATGAAATCCAAGGTCTAAAAATTGTTCTTATTTTGGGCTTGTACCACAGTAAGAGCCAAGATTTTAAGCTCTACTAAATACAGAACAAACAAAGAAACAAAAAGACTTTAGATATTTATGTTTATTTAAGAAAATACTAGTAGTGATGTATTATTTTGAAATATACAGTTAATATGTTTGGAGTTATTTAAAATTTATATTGAGAAAAACATATGTATTTTCAGTATTGCTGTGGACAAGCATCTGCATAAGACTGTTAAATTGATTGTTGTTTGATATCAAACAACTTTTATAATACTCATTTTTATTGTTATAATATTTTATAAATTTTAAAGAATATGACAAAAAAGATATTGTAGGTATTGAAGGGGGAGTCTCTGGGAGGAGTTGAGGTACAAAAGGGAAACAAGAATGTGATTTAATTCTATTTACTTAAAATATGTTCTTAAATGTTAACAAATTCAGATAAATTGAAATCATGTAACTTTTCTCATCATAATGCAATAAAATTTTAAAAATAAAATAAAAAGAGTTCATGCCCAGTCCAGCCTGAGTCTTAGAGATGGAGAGAGTGAAGCTCCCAGATTAGCCAAAATCAAGTCACACACAAGAAACCTATTTTCCAGGTGCCCCACACTACTGCCCTCTTCTGGTCCAAACATGGTGACTTTCTCCAGGTCCAAGATCAAGAAAAAGTAAGAGTAAATGAAGAAGCAGTGGGCTGTCCATCAAAGGGCCTCTTCTCTTTTGAAGTGAGAGATCAGAAGAGATATCCTAAGAATCCAGAAATGCCTCTACCTGCCATTCATCTTAAGCTTTCCTGGAAACACGTTACTAAGGGTGCCTTGGCTGAGGTCTGGCCCACAATCATCCTACTCAGTGATTCAGTAAACCTCCTCTGACTGAGCACATACTGTATGCAAGATGCTGAGGCAGGCACAAGGATCATTTTATCAGGAGGGAGTCACTGTCAAGGAGAAAAGGGGAGATTCATTCTGGGGTGGGGGAGTGCTGTGCTGCAGGTTGCTGAAGGCTCCAGAAGGCACTGTGAACACAGAGTTTGGCTTAGCAGATATCTTAGGTAAGCAGAGGTACCCAGGATAGGAGAGGACCTTGGAGTTCTGCAGATCTGGTAAGAGCATGTCTGTGGATACGAGGGAGGCCTTCCAGGCAGAAGAAGTAGACCAACAGGCAACAGCAAAGTCCTCTCAGCTCAGGTGATGTTGGACATATTTGAAGCTGAGAGAGCAAGGTCAGGCTGTGGGCTGATGCTGTAGACAGGACAGAGGCCTGCAGAAGGCACTACAGAGATTAAATTCTCAAGCATGCAGTGGGACAGCTGACAGCTACCTGGGTCTAGTTAAATTAAATTAAAGTATAACTTCTGCAGCTGTAGAAATAGCTCAGTCAGCAATGTGTTTGCCATGCAAGCATAAGGACCTGAGTTCATCTCCCAGCACCTATGTAAAAAAGTTGGGCATGTCCTCCCACTTCAACAGTGTGCAGACAAAGATGCAGAAAAAGAGGATCCCTGAAGCTCATCTGCCAGCTAGCATAGACTAATGCATGAGCTCCGGGCCAAGGAGCGACTCTGTCTCAAAAATAAGGTGGACAGCACCTGAGGAACAATACCCATGATTGCTCTCTGTCATATGTATGCATGCGCATGTGCACACACATGCATGCACACACCTGCTCACTCACATACATACATACATACATACCCACACAAAATAAATGAATGATATGTGATGACCCATGCGCATGATTTAATGTGTGGCAGAGATGGGCAGATCTCTGTGAATTCAAGGTCAGCTTGGTCTAAATAAAAGCGCTAAACATAGAGAGATCCTGTCTCAAACATACATGCATGCATACATATGTATATACGTACATGCAGGCATGCATACATACATACATACATACATACATACATACATACATACATGCAGTTCTTTGGTGGCATGAGCCACATTCAAGTGTTCCCACATGCGGCTGGTAACTGGGACACTTGGCAGGACAAATGTTAGATGTTTGTGAGCAGCATCATGGAAAGTAACCTTGTGCCCTCTTCCTTTGTGGAAAAGATAAAAAATCATAGGCAAAGAGGCAAGTGACAAATGGCAAGGACTCTGACTTGTACTGGTGGGGGAACCAGAGAGAATTCAGTCAGTGAGACACTTAAGGGCAGAAAGGGTAAGACTTGGTACTAACACGCTGGGGGAAAGTGTGGGCAAAGGCACCAGGAAAACGGACACTAGGGGCCTTTTTTCTGGCACTGTCTGCTGGGGAGCCAGAAGTCACTTAAAGAGACATAGGAGAGAAAAAGTTCCAGGTCTGGGAGAGAAAGCAGTACTGTGCTTAGTAGCCCAGGTCTGGGAGAGCAGTGCCATACCTAGTCTTGGGTGTGTTCAGTATAAAGTACCCACCAAGTGGTAAGCTGTGGCCTGTTTCAGGGTCACATAGCTGTGAGCCTATATTAAGGGACTCCTTGGGCCATGGGGTTGGGACTGTGTGTCAATGTATTATGGATGACCTGGGTTGCTTGTGCTGAGTGGAGTGGGGGGAACTGGGAAGCTAGGGCTGGGGGATAAAGCTGTGCTGTTAAGGTCCTTGGAGTTGGAGCTCTGGCCTGTGTACTGTAAGTTAGAGAGGATGTGATGCTTATAGGAGACTATGGAGCAGGGAAAGGGGGTTGCGAGGTTGTGGGATGCTGTGTGAGGCGACAGGAGACTACAGCCCAGGGAAGCTACTCTGAGAGCTCAAAGAACTCAGGGCAGAGATGAAAGTTCATGAGTTCTGAGAGACTGGCTAGAGCTGAGAAAATTCCTCAGTAGGGAAGAGTATTTGCTACATATGCACAAGGACTTGAGCTCCATCCCCAGCACCTAATATACAAACCTGGGCATCACTACACATGCACTTATAACCCCAGCGCGGTGAGAAGCTGAGACAGGCTGTTCCCCAGAGACTGTGGGCCAGCCAGTGTAGCTAAAACAGCAGTCCCCAAGTTCCCCAAGTCTGGTTAGAAAGCTTGTCTTGAGAAATTACAGTACCGAGCAATAGACTAAGATATCTGATGTCCTCCTCTGACCTCCATGTGTGCACATAGGCACACATACATTCACACACAGGGAGGGAGGGAAGGAAGAAGCAATGGAGGGAGGGAGGGACCCAGGGAGAGACCCAGAGAATGAAGGAGGGAGCCAGGGAGCCAAGGAGGGAGGGAGAGAGAGGAGAGGGGAGGGATGGTCTTGTAGAGCCTTCCCACCTGCAGGGAGAACACCATTTTTTTTTTTATTGCCTGCACAAACACTCCCAAGAGGCTAAGAGACAGGTACGGTGGACATATGGACACAGGCCAACAGCACTGAACACCAGCTTAAGCTGTGAGAAGCCCTGAACACTCATCTCCAACCCCCTGGAGGGCCACTCAGGAAGGAAGCTGCACTCATCCTCACCTCTGGGGTCCCAAGACACTGGAAGGTGGCGGCACACAAGAATGTGGTTCTCCAAAGCCACGGGGATACTTCCTGTCAGTTCTCATAATTGAGTATTACAGTATTTAAATTACAAATTGAGGCTTATTTTTACAGGTGTCATTTTAAATATAACACGAAATTCCTTGACATTACATCAGCTCCTCCACACAAACAGCTGCACTAAGCTGCCTGCATGTGGAAGGCACATGGCCGAAGAGGGTCATGTTACAGCATGCTTTGCATAAGCACGAGCATTGGGGTGTGTGCATGGAAGTGAGTGAGGCAGGGGTGAGGGTCATATGACTGATCAAGAGTGTATGAGTGTACACAACACCCGGAGTACGGATAAGTGGGTGTCGAACTGTGTGCAGCAGTGAACACTTGGAACCTACGTGAGTAAAGGTGTGGGGTGCATGAGGGAGTCAGAATGCATGTTCAAGTCCATTCCTGGAGGCTCCAGCCCCACTGGATTTAATTGCACAAGGGACAATCAGCAGAAACTGGCTGGTCTGTCTCTCCTTTAGCTAACCATGAGGCTCAGCATATGGGCCAGCTCCTCCACAGGGTAGAGGGGCTGCTCTCACCACCCAAGGCAGTGCTACAGTGCCCTCCAGTGGACACTGTCCCTACAACCCCTAGCCAGACCCAAAAGAGAAAAGACACTTGTTCTTGCCATTCCTGTGGTCAAATCCCAAGACCAAGTCTATCAGCCACCCATTCAAGCACCCACGAAGAGCCTTCCCGGTGGCTCACTCAATTCCTTGAAGCAAAGATCCAGGGGGAAATGAAGCTATAGATTTAATCCTCCATTGGACCTCCAGCCTTTCTCCAACTGGGCCAGTCACAGCCTAAAGTCATCTGGCTTCTTCCTGCTGCGGAGACATCCTTACCTGTAAGAGTCATCCTGTGAGCCTCATCTAGAAAATTTCCACCTAGTTCCCAACCTTGGAAGAGAGAGAAGTCCCCAAATCTTTCTTCAGCATGTAAGTAGCTCTCCAAGAGGCTTCAGTGCCTGAGTCTATCTAAGAGTTCCAGAGGACAGACCTTAGACCAGGATTCCCTCACTGGACCCATCATGTAAAAGAAAGAAAGACAACTCTACTGAGTAGGAAAGTTCTCCCTTCCTCTTTCATGGAACCACCTTCAATGGTATTTGGAGAACGCTAAGCAGAGACTAGGAAGGCTGCTCTGTCTAACTCCACTGAACCAAGTCTTGGCCTGGAAACAGTCCTGGAGCAGAGTACTGTGTGTAGGTTGTAAGTGGTCAGCTCACATATGGCAACTCCTCTGGAAGGCTATTTATAGAGTGGGGAAGAGGGATATGACATAAACGAGGCATAAACCTGGCAAGAGAATTCCCTGGGCGTACAGTGAAGCAAAATGTTACTCATGGCACTAGCAGGCACCCACCAGGCTGAAGAGCAGTGTGAAGCTGCAAAGGCAATAGTTGAGCCTCAGCCAGGGTCCCAGGTCTGGAGGGAAGTGCCGCTACCCAATGTATTAAAGGTGGTGGGGAGACTTGCAGAGAAAATTGGGGGCATTCAATGGCAGGAAGCCACAGGATCTTAGGGGACCAGCCATATCCCAAGATCCCTCTTAGAACTAGTGACTATATGTGTCCCAGCAATAAGCCCCAATGCCTCCCACCTCCACCCCAGAACCATTCTATAATGTCCAACATGTAATCTCCAGCACGAATTTAAAGCCAGCAGCCCAGAATTCACCCACCCTACCTCACACAAGGCTGGGCTCTGAAAACCCTCACCCTGGGGCTCACTTTTGGAAGGTAGAGGAAGCCAGAAGCATATGCACAGTGTGAACAGGAACAGAACGGTCAAGGGGCTGGCTGTTCTCCTGGGCTCCAAAGCCACAACATCAAACACAGAAAATACATTAGTCTGAGGTCTCCAAAGAAGGCTTCTACCTGACTGGAACCCTGGTGGCTATGACTGTTCATTCCTGAGCCAAGTGACTGGCCTCATCTCCTCAGGCCTCAGAGGTCCCTCTCTAGATGAGGCACATCTGTCCCTCCTGCCCTCTAGCCCCTTCCCCATGCCAGGGATAAAGAGAAGAGGCTAAGAGAGAAATCCAAGTCCCAGTGCTTTGCTCTGCACAGGAAGGAAGCAGGAAGAACGGCTCAACAAGACATGGAACAACTTCCTGGCTACTATCTGACTGCTCTCTGTCCATCACTGTTTCCAAGGATGCTTGCTCCTAGTCTGGGTCCTTTCTCTCTGACATTTTTTAATGGCCTCATTCCTGTGCTGTCTCTTTTTGTTACCTGTTTAGCATTCGGAGTAGAAGAAAATCTTGCCATGCTACAAGCCCGTAACTGGAGTCATTGATCATGTCCTCAGCTTGATCTCAGCTCCTGGACAAGCTCTGGTCCCACCTGTCTCTTCTCTGTGTGTCTCTCATTTCTCTGAGGAGCTTCAGCTCTCAGAGAGTAATAAACATGGCAGCCAGCCTAGCTCCACACTGTGGGAAAGAAGATGTATATGTATGCATGCATATGTTCACATGTGTGTGCCATGGTTGCCATTCCTTAGAAGCCATCCACGTTGGTTTTTGAAACAAAGTTCTCATTGGGACCTAGAGCTCACTAATTAGGCTAAGCTGACCTGCCAGTAAACTCCAAGGATCTGATTGTCTCTGCCTCCCCTGTGCTCAGATTGTAATCACACACCACCTCATCCAGCTTTGTACATGGGTGTTGTAGATCAAACTCTTCATGCTTGCATGGTTCCCAGATCATCTTATGCATCTTACAATGGAAGACTAGAAGAGCACTGTGTCCAGAATACATCCTGCATTGTTTCATAAAAACTCTTCTCTTAGTCACATTGAATGAGCATGATATATACATTTATGCATGTGCATATACACATAGGGTCAAAGTATGATGTTCAATGTGTTTCTCATTATATGCCGTAGTTCCTAATCTCTGAAAGTTATGGGCCTGACTTCTGTCAATGTTAAGTCCTCCTGTAACATGTGCAACAAATGTCTAATCTGTTCTCCCCATCTCCCATGTCATGGGTGTCTTCTCATCACCCACCAGTGATTCCTGATGTCCCACTTTACTGATGAGCAGCTAGTGGGTCTTTGGACACTAGAGAGCCTGTCTTGGGGCAGGCTAACAGGCCAGGGTAGTGAAGAAGAGTCCCCAGAATGCCTTTGCCATGTGCCTCCTGCTTCAGTGAGTTGCTTCTGTCTGTCCTTCAGGAAGGATGGGTCCCAAAAGAGGCTTAATGGCTCCTTCCTCTCTGAGCTGTCAGGTTAGTGCCTTTGTCTACAGAATTAGCACAGGTGCACCTGCAGGCTGGTGTCCTCATTAAACTATTTTCTGCATCTTGATCTTATAGGGATGGCTCCAGGGGACCTTTCAAAAGAAACACTTCATTTGCAGTGGCCTCTCCAGATTGCAAGAGGTGATCCCCATTTCCTCGGAAGAGGTTTGAGAGGACCCAGACCTCCTCTGGATACCTGAATCTGTCCACAGATGTGAAGTGGTCAGAGCTGGGTATCTGTTAGATCATCCCCTCGCTGCCAGTCTCCTGTCCTATCCATTTCTTACTGCCATTCTCTCCATAGATGGCTCCCAGAGTAGTGTAGTCAGCTCTATTCTGGCTGTCCCTTCTCCACCACAAAGGATCTTGGTGAGAGGAAACATTCACAAATGGTGTCATCATGGGGGAGGATGGGAGGTATTATTGAATAGAAGTTCCTTGACATCACTCTTGTGAACATCTGTCATCTCTACTTCTGGTTAGCATGCATCTTTATCCAACATACAGCTTGGGGTTCTGTTTTCCTGGAGTAGCCTGCCATGGCTGCCAGTCTAAGAATAAGTGAGTTCAAATGTCCCTTCAGTTGACAGAGAGCAGGCTGAAGAATGAAGAAGACATACTTGGTTCTCTGGTCACTGGTTCACTTACCATATTTTGGGAAGATAGGTTCTCTAGTGAGACATTGGTCAATGACAAATTTTAGGACAAATGCCAAGGAGCATCGTTGAGGATCAGAATTTAAACCACAAGAATGCAGAGAAAGATTTGGGCAAAAGGGCTGGGGAGGAGGATTTCTAGAAATAAAGACTAGGGTATCTTAAAAAAACAGTCATAGTATACCCAGATCACAGGGGCAGAAGTAGAGATTCTATGCAGGGAAGATGGCTTGAGCAAAAGGAGGGAGATAGAAACTGTAGGGCATGTTTAGGACAGAGTTGGTGATCAAATCAAAAATAGCCTGTTTATGGGAGAGGCTAATTTAGTGAAGATCTTGCCAAGACATGGCAAGTGGAGCCAAGTACATGAGTATGGACACTCATGTGAGCATTGTCTGAGGAGCTGAATCTTGGGTCAGAATGCTCATACAATGTGGAGAGCAGAAGCAAACTGAGTAAAAGCTCAGTACCAGATTTGTGTCTTCCTTCTTACAGCTTCCCATATCAATAGTGTATGCACTAACTCACTTCCCTCTTCCCTCTTCTCTACCTCCTTCCCTCCCTCTTATTCTTCCTTCTCTCCTTTCCTCCCTTCTCCTTTTTCTCTACTCCATACCGTTTCTCTACATATCCCATCTGCTCACAAACAACATATATTTGCTGAGTGCCCACTCTTATAGATACTGCACTGCATAGGTTAAGTAGCATGCTTTCCATCAAGGGCTGTGTAGTCTATCAAAAAAAAACACAAGCAAGGCTAATTTTTTTTTCAACAGAGTGTAGTTAGGTCTGGAGAATAGCAAGGACTCCAAGGTGGCATCTTCCTTAATGTAGGCCAAAGACAATTTCCACTTAGAGCTATAATAACCAAGCTGACTCTTAAAGGGAAGGTAGATGCAGCCAAGGGAAAAAATGAAGAAAAGATAATCCATCGAGGAAGTAGCATTCCCGATCAAGAAGGTTAGGAACTATATTTGGTATGGAATATTCCTGAAACATGTCGAAGTTGCTAGAATGATTCTAATATCAAGTCTGCCTTACTGAACCATGGAAACCTATCTAATAATAGGCAGAAGGAAAGAACAGAAAGCTTTTCCCTGTGTAGGGCTAGATGAAGGAAGAGAAATACTCACCAGGTCCAAGAGAAGGCAGGAACCCCTTGATGGGTAGGGATGGCATCACGCTTACTATAACTAAGAATGTTGCTCCTGGTACCCTCACTAAAAATCCTGTTCCAGAGCCAGATATGTTATCTTACCTTATCATTCATCCTTACAAAAAGGTTTCCCGTGACCTTTTGTGGAAAGGAAAAGACAAATATGCTTCACTATAGTTGTTCACTACAGTTGTTCCCAGACCATCTTCCCAAAGAACTGCTCCGATCATGGCCTGGAGAAGGGATGAAGTCCACAGGGACCTGGGCTAGCAGAAATCCTAAAGGAAGATTTTCAAGGAACAAAGAGGAATCTGATTTAAAAACCTATCAAATCTGAGGCTATCAAATCTTGTTTCCAGTGAAAAGAGATTTGGCAAGAATATTCCAGTTCATTCAGGTTATTCTATTAGCAGAGACTTTTAAAAAAATAGGAAGAGATATTCACATTGAAAGGTAAAAGGGTATTTGTTAAGACAAAACACAAGGGATTTATGAATTTAGGTTTAAATAAAAAATAAAACCAGTGATTTCACAAGAGAAAGGCAAAAGGTGGACTAACATCTCTATCTCTGATATTGAGTCCTCATAAAATATATTTGCAAAGATAGCCTGAAGTGTGGTCAAAATATAAAAAGTGATAAAATGAAATAAGAGTAGGCAATATTCCTACACTAGACAACAAGGGAAAGCAGAACCCGCGAGGGTTCCTTGCTCTCTACCTTCTCCCGCACACACTCCTTAATGCTCAACAATGCATTGCACTATGTGGAAAAGGACCCTGCTTGGGTCTGGCCCTGAGCCTGGCCTCTGCCATCTTGCTCAGGCAGAGCCAACAGCAAGCATATGCTACGGCACTCATAAGGTCAGATACTCCATCCTTTCCTTAGGTCGCCAAAGTTCAGCTCACCATCAATCTGCCCCATGTGACATCCTACTTCCCAATGGAGCAATGCATGCCTTAAGAGCAGAGATCATACTTCACAGATAGATGATGTAGAGAAATGAGTCAGTGTGGGTTTTCCAACCCATTGGTACTAACCTGAAATCTCCAAAGATGCATTACACATAAACCCTGATTTCTGTCCAGTCTTCTTGCCTGATACCTGGCCTCTGCCCCCTACCCTAGGCCAGCAACATATTCCTGTTGTGCCTAGCTCCAGTAGGATGAACTTGATGAGAGGTCTGTGTGACCAATTCCTATTCAAACATGGGTTTAAATCCTTAGGGCACTCAAACTGTCTCCTTCCCATGCCCACATGTAGCTTAGTTTTATCCAAAGACTTATGTTACAAACACTTAAGATGGCTCCTTCTACAAAGACCTAGGATTTCACAGTTTTTTTTATAACTTTTGCTTATAAAATCCAATACCCATGTCATGTCTATGTGTGCATGTGTATAATACATGCACATGTATGTATGTGTATGTGTATATACACATACAAACACACAAATGTATATATATATATATAAATATATATATATATATATATATATATGCCACATCCTCACTCACTGCCACATGCTTTTACCAATTTTTCATAATGTGAATGAGTGAGTGGGAATATAGAAAGAGTGCAGCAGCACTCATTTAAGGTCAGAGGACAAGCCTAAGTGTCAATCCTTGCTACATGCCTTATTTTTTAGATAGGGCCTCTATTTTATAGTTAACAGCAGTATGTACCATACTAATTGGCCCATGTCTTCCATCTCATGGTAAGAGTCCTCAGAGTACATCCACTGTGGTATAGTGCATGTGTGTACTAACACATCTGGCTTTACCTGGGTTATGGGGATTCAAACTTTGATCCTCATGTTTGTGTAGCCAGTCCTTTACCCACTGAGTCAGACATCTCCCTAGCCACACACTCACATTTGCAGTTCAATTTAGAGGTGGGATAATGGGCACACATCACCCCTTTGTAACCCAGGGACTAATAGGAGACTCCTGTTTTGTAAATCAAAGCCTATCAAATATCTAGCCCCTACTTTTGGGAATGCCTCTCCCATGTTCCCATGTTGTTCAGGGAAAGTTCACATTCTGATGTTAGCTCATACACTTGTGATATCCTTTCCCTTAGAGAATTTTATTCTTTCCTCGATGTGTTCTAATTGTTTGTTATTTTCACCACATGAAACCCACACATGAACGTGCCACTCTTTCTGGCATTATTCGACACATTCACATAAGATCTTACGCTATAGGGCTAAAGTGATTTATGTCTCAAAACTGCCCACAACTTGATTCAGCATGAGTTATCCAGGCCTTAGAAAGTCTTTTATTATTATTATTATTATTTATTGATTTATTTTATGTATATGAGTACCCTGTAGCTATCTTCAGACACACCAGAAGAGGGCATCAGATCCCATTACAGATGGTTGTGAGGCACCATGTGGTTGCTGGGAATTGAACTCAGGACCTCTGGAAGAGCAGTCAGGGCTCTTAACCTCTGAGCCATCTTTCCAGCCCTAGAAAGTCTTTGACCATCCACCAAGGCATTCAACCACCTGATTTCTCCAGTCTATTGTTATTGATGTCTTTATTCCTACCCAGTTCTTTGTTTTCTAGTGCTAGGAATACTGGACCTATGAACGCTAGGTCCCTGAGCTCTGGATTTTGTGCATTAGGCAAATATTCTGCCACTTATCTATATCCTCAACCCCTTTATTACTTTTTATTTTGAGATAGGGTCTTCTCAGGGTGCCTGGGAAACCTCTACTCATGTGTAAATGCCATTGTGTTCCCAGCCTCAAACTGTCCCTCAAAGCTCACTGTATATATGCTGTCTCAAAAATCACCTGGGGTCTCAAAAGAGCCTACATGGGCAAAGGAAAACATACTCTCTCTCAACATTGTGGAAAATTGGTAAAAGCATGTGGCAGCCATTGCATAAAGCTACCCAGGGCCAACGTTGCCATTAAGCTCTCCCTCCATGATGCTGTGGCCTCCCTTGGAGCAGAGGTTCAGGTCTGACCACAGCTGCTCAGCCTGGCCTCTACCTGGACCAATGAGTTTTAACCTCAACATTGTAGCATCCTCTTGGCCTGAGAGAGGGTGCTTTTGGTTTGTTCTCTTGCATATGCATAGCCATTCATCAAGTCCAAGAAAGGCAAACAGGAATATAATATCACTTAGCCAGGCCACAATTAGCAGATTAGCGGCTTGTTGCTCTTGTCTTGTGTCCCACTCGATGAGCTCACAGAAACCCAGAGAGCCTTGACTCGGACCGCTCCAGGAAAGGGCCCAGCGACTTCCCTGGCAAAAAATCCCCCATCCTGTCACCGTGAGTTTCCCTATTGTAGAGCTAAACTACAATTGATGTTCTGTCTCTATCAATTTCTCAGGAATGCCGGGACGCAAGCCCAGTATTAATGAAGACAGCAGAAAAGAAGGCATGAGCTTGGCCTTGCTCCAGAGCTGACGGAGATCATGGATCCTGAGTCATTCCCAGAGACCTGAAGAGGCCCAAACAAGGCAAAACAACCAGGCTCTGGGGTCACACATGGGCTTGGTGGGGCAGACAGAAAGGAGAAGGGCTGGGAGAGAATTTCTGCTGGGAAAAAAAAATCTCCTTATGATTGTCCCTTTAGGAACAGGTATCATTTTCACCATCAGAGAAGGGGCAATTTGACTCCAGACTACAAGGTCTTACACATAGACACATGTGAATAGTACACATGATATCACAGAAAGCTGATGCCACACCCGATATGTCTGACCGAGTCCCTCAGCACCTCTGAGAATGGCCGCTCTAATCTGAAGTTCACAAGCAGAAGAAGCCTTGATTGGCATGGAAGGCTGTACTGGGATCCAATATAAAGGCAAACAAGAATTATCTTCGTGTCAGTTAAATAAGTGAGTAGAAACTGGCCGCTAGATTCTACTTTTTAGAAGATGTCATTTGGGGGCTTCTGACTTCTGAGCCTTTTAATCACATATAATTCCTTAATCCTTCCAAACTAACCTATTCCTTAGCCTACTGGCTTCAGTTAAGTGGAAATACTCTGTTAAACCATCAATAGCATCAAGTCAATTTCTATTCCCTCAAATATAGATCCATACAGGACTCCAGGACAACAGTGAGCCCCATGGGTACAGATTAACCCAAGGATGCTCACAGTAAGGCCTATGGAGATTTAAACATAATTTCTCTGCTCACAAACATTTGAGAGTGTCTAATCAATGGTAAGTAGACAGTTCTTGTTAAAGGGAAACTCATACCATTGCAGACATAGGGGCATCTCAATACTGCCTTGCAGCAGCTGAGGACAGAAGTTATTCATATTCAAGTTATTCAAGACCCTCCTAGTTCAGCAAGAACTTGCAATAGTGTTCCTTCTTTTTAGTCACCAGAAACCATGTGATACTAGACAGGCAGCATAATGTGATGTATGTGTATTAGATATGTGCCATTAGATAGTCAAGGCAAGTCTGGGACATTAAATTTACAGTAGTTATAACAACATTGTCATGGTGTTGGTGGAGGCAGAAGATGGAGAGAGAGAAAACATAAAAGCATTCAAAGGGGAAGGGATAAGAAGGGAAGAGAACATAGGAAAGATGATCTCACACATGATAAGTACTCAATAAATATTTGAGGAGGTAAGCTAAGTCAATATACATCTTAAACTAATGTTGAAGTGGTCCTTTATCCAAGTTTGTAACCTTAGAAAACAACTTCTGTTTTGGCTCAATCTAAAGGATTCTACCATAGACCAGATAGCTTAACCATCAGAGTTAGTTCCTATGGTTCTGAAGGCTGGAACTTTGAGGTCAGGGTACCAGTATTGTTAGGCTCTTATAAGAGCTCACTTCTTGGTTTACAGACTGCCATCTTCTCACTGTGTCTCATGTGGCAGACAGCAAATCCAAGGAACAAGACCTCTGTTGCCTTCCATTATAGGTACACTGGATGCCATCAGAACAGCACCCATCCCCCCAAGGCTCCACGTTTGAGCACAACTCATGAGGGATTAACAAATTTGCAAATCTCTTGATGAGGCAATGGAGTTCAGTCTATATCAGTAACTGATTTTTTTCTTAAGGGGAAGGGTTTGTTTGAGTTACAGTTCATTGAGATTCATTCCATGGTTGTGGGAAAGGCACAGGAGCAGGGGTGTGAAGCTACTCACATTGTGTCTAGAGTCAAAAAGCATAGAGTAAACAAGAAGGAAACTTGAAGTGGACCAAAGTCCACCCTCCCTCCGTGGCTCCACCTCCTAATATTTCTGCACCTTCTCATAAAATACCAGCAGCTGTTGACCTAGTGTTCCAACATGTGAACCTACTGGAGACATTTTGCATTCAAGCCACAACATTCCACCCCTGGTTTCCATGGACCTACAGTCATTTCAAAATCCATGCATTCCAACTGCCAAAGTAACCATAGGCTTTAATCATCCCAATACACTTCAAAACTGCAAAGTCCAAAGTTCCTTCTGAGACTCAAGACAACCTCTTAATTGTGAGCACATGTTGAAAAAAAAAAAAAAACACTTACATGCTTCCAACATACAACAGTACACGGAAAGCATACCCTTTCCAAAATGGGAGGAAGAGCATAAGAAAAAAAAAACTAGCAAACATCAAATCCTGAAATTCCATGTTCAGCATCCAGTGATCTATTGGCATCATCATCTCAGTAACAAAGTGTCTGAAAAGCCCCACCCCTCAACCCCTGCTGCTTGCCGTACCCCAGCAGTGGGATTGCCAAGGTCTTGATGAACCCACCAGAGCAGCCATTCCTGAAATGAGGTTTTTGTGGGTACCAGCAGCCATGAACACATTATACAGCTCATCCTTAAAGATTACTTCAAAATCAAACTTGAGGACGCTACTGCGCTTGCTAGGCAACACTGATTCAGAGTAGACTATAGAGACACAGAAAACAAAACAGCTGACATAGAAGATAAAAAATCAATGCCTGGACAATCTCAAACTTTTCTTCACTAAAGAACAAAAGCGGCTTGACAGAGATTGTGGAATTCTACAGACAACCCCCTGTCATCCTATGCTACCCAAGAACATAGCAGCCACCACTCTGAGCGTGTACACAGTGACCACTACATTTGAAGAATTCACAGATGCCTTATCCATGTGACTGCATAAGGATAACGTTAATAGTAAGAAGTGTCATTCTTGGGTGGCCTGGCAATGGATGCATCATGGATAAAGACCACCCCACCAGGATTGCCAGCCCTCTCATGGTTCCCATTCGAAGCCCAACTCTGGATGGAGGCATATCAGATGGCTGTCACTGTTCAGAGTACCTCCCCAAGGTGACCTGCCAGGAAAGCCTACGGCTCAGACAGCCTAACATCCTCCTCCACCTGTGGGCAGTCCTGATATGCAAGTCACCATCTTTAGCACCAGTCATGATGTGCTCAAGAATGTTTCCTTCCCCAAACCTTAAGTACTTATTGCTCTGAAGTCCCATGTGCTATAAATGTTGAAAGGTGGAGCCCACACCTTGAGCAGATTAGGATGACACATGGCCTCTTCAACTTCAGCTGCATTGGCTCCTTTTTAGACCCTAACACAACACCTCCACTAGTGACATATCACTTTGGTGTGACTCTTTTTTTTTTCTGAGCCTAAAATAAAGAAGGTACTCTTTCTACCCTAACAGAACATTTTAGGACATGAAATGCGTGGGAAGAGAGGTAAGTTTTGCCTTTTTTTTTTCTTCAGAATTGTGGGTTATAGCCCAAAGTGCTAAGTAAACGATGTTGAACACCACATATTCTAATTTCAGAGCCTGGTCCCCTGCTCCCCTGTTTACTCCATGTACAAGATCCAGTTCTGCCAACACACATCACCAGCTTCCAACATCATACAGACTGGGAGAGGGTAGGGGCACTCTCTTTTTTGAGACTAATATATTTATAAATGATGCCTTTATTCTCCAAACCAAGGAAATTAAAAATCTCAAACAATCACTTGTAAACTTTGTAAGTCGTTATGGTTGTTATATGTTAAGAGTTGTATGAACCCTCTCCCCCAAGGCATATGATGAAGCCTGAACTAGCAATTCCTCACACTGTGACCTTACTGGGAAATAGATACTGCAGATATAGTTACTTAAGATGAGGTAATATTGGAGTAAGGAATGCTCCTAATCTAACATGACTGGAGTCAGTATAAATAAGAACAACCTGTGAACACTGGAGCTATGCTATAAAGTCAAGGAACTATTAGAAGGTAAAGGAGATCCTATCCCAAAACCAAGGGGAATGTAAACCAGCCAACACTCCAATTACAGACTTCTAACATTCATAACTACAGGACAACGAATTGCTGTTATTCGAAGCCCCTGAGCTTGAGGCACTTTGTCAAGGCATCTCCAGAAAATGAATACATATATATTTTCAAGAATGACAAACATGTTCAATTTTGGCTTTAACATCAGACTTCCTAACCTTCCCCATTGTTATATGAGCCACAAGAAAGAAAGTTGGAGAAAGACTGATGTGTTGAGAAGGTGCCAGAGGGAAAGGAGGCCCAGAACTCTCTTCCTGGCTTCCCAGGTTCCAAAAGGAACAGACACTGCTTCTTGGCCTGAGGTCAGCTGCTCAAATGAAGAGAATGAGATATGTCAACTCTACAGGGTCTCTTCTCTCCAGCCCTACATGCCAAGAGACTAAATGTCCCATGCATACACACACTCACGTGAACACATAGGCATGTTCCTTTTCAAGGTCCCTGGAGCCAAGAAGAAAGCTTCCTTTCTGGAAGCGGGGGGTCACTGTTGACTTTGAGGCTATTAATTAATCAGTTAGGGATAAGTAAAAATCACGAAATAAGACTGAAAAAATAACCAGTGCAACTGAAAACTCATGGAACCTGGTTTGAGTAGTGTCAAGAGAGCCACCACCTTGGACAAAAGGGAGGTTTCAAATCCTTTTACAGAATAGAACAACAAACATAAGCTTTTAGCAGCTATGAGCAAGCTACCATTTTAAGTCCTTCATATACAATGTCTTAAAGCCTGGCAAAGTAGTGGTGGGAACATGTATAAACCATTGCAAAATTAAGTTTCAATGCATACAGACCTTTCAATAAGCCAATAATTTATACATAAAATATGATGATATCAAACAACCTTGCAATGAAATATTGGAAAAGGAGCTGTTACCAACGGTCACTGGAGGGCCAAGGTCACTTGGAGCTTGAATTATCAGAAAATAATGATGTCGTGTATCTAGAATTGAGCCTCAAACATAAGGACAGCTCTTTCATAGATATCTTAGTGGAGTGTCTAGCAAAGGTGTAGCACTAGGTTAGTGTTTGCAGCATACTAGTGGATCTGTACTTCAGGAGTAAGGACTGGTTTTCACCAAGATCTAGAGGTGGGCAGGTATCAGATGCTTAGAGACCAAATATATTATTTGGAAGAAATAAGAAAAGAAAGATAGATCCTCGACCCTGGAAAACCAATGACCTGCACCCAAGGTCTTTCCCATCATTAAACTCTGCCCTGCTTTCATAGGCTTAATGTTGGCACTTAAGAATGTCCTGGACCATTGTGTACTGAGTGCAGGAATAAACTGGAGACAACTGCTGACCTAGAGACTTCAGAGACAAACCATGAGTCCCGAATTGACTTCACAAAGCACCTGAACTGCCAGGGCCAGGGAGGCAGCCCCCAGCCAGGCTGGGAAGGCAGAATTGGCTGTTGAAGCTTATGAGACAGAATGTTTTGTCTGGCTTCTGGCCACAAAGAAAAAAA
>JADRCD010208555.1:0-20949 GCA_019843815.1 Montemys delectorum | reverse complement strand
CCTCCGTCCTCCTGGCTGGCTCACCCGCAGCCCCGCAGGACTCCAGCTGGGCCCATGCGGCCCGACCGTGCTCAGAGCCCAGGGGTGCTGCACCAGTCCAGAGGAGATGGCTGCTGCTGTTGACCCAGTGTGTTTCAGGTGGCCTCAGATGTACCTCAACTGCTGAGCTTGCCAGATTTTTTATTTCTCTTTTGCAATGATTGTAAGAGTCTCATGCCATTTTTAAGAAATATATTCAGATAACACACTTCGTGTGTCGAGTCTGATTGTCGACCCAGCCGAGTCCTGAGCCCACCTGGCCAGGACCCATCGTCCCACGGAGACCGGGGTCCCCACAAGAAACCCCGGTCCGTGGCAGACATGCAAGCAAAAACACCCATACACATACAATAGATATTTTAAAGATTTATTTTACATTACTCCTATACACACATATAAAATTAATATATATGGGTGGTGGTGTGTGCAAGTGAGTGCAGGTGCCTGAGACATTGGATGCTCCAGGATCTATCTGGAGTTACAGGCAGTTCTAAGGCATCTCATGTGGGTGATGGGAACTGAACGCAGGTTTTCTGCAAGAATCAAGAGTGGTATGCACTCTTAACTGCTGAGCCATCTTTCCAGCCCCCTTAAAACTGCTTTTTTTTTGGCGGGGGGGGGGGGGGAATGGTAGCACAGAGGTTTATTGGAGCATCCTAATACAGATGCTGGGGCTCGCCCATGGTGCTCTTGATGTACAAAGCCTGGACGTTTTGCCAGTTTTTCTTGAGCAAGGACACCAAGAAATTGACAGCCAAAGGGATTCTTTTTAATTCAAACTCATCCATCCAGAAGGTCTGTCTGTCATCAAGAGAGTAGAAACAACAAAGCTTCTAATGGAGTGAGGGAAGCAGCAGACTTCCTAACTGCTGGTGGAAATGCAAACCTAGGTAGCTGCTATGAACATCCTTAAAGAATTTCCTCAAAAAAAAACAACAAAAAAAAAAACTGAAAATAAAAGTATCAAATGCTCCAGCTGTATGCCCCCTCCACACACACCCAAAGGTTCTGTGTGCCACCATAGATGACGGTCATGCCCATTATTTGTGAGTCATAAGACAAGGAAATGGAACAGCCTGTATGTCTACAAACAAGCAGGTGAAGAACATGTAATACACAAGATGGTGAGGAGTGGCTTTAATCCCAGAACTAGGGAGGCATTGGCAGGCAGATCTCTGTGAAGTCAAGGCTAGCCTGGTCTACACAGGGAGTTCCAGGACAGCCTGGGCTATGTAAAGAGACCCTGTCTCAAAAGAAAAGAAAAAGAAAGAAGGAAGGAAAGAAAGAAATAAGGAAGGAAGGAAGGAAAGAAGGAAGGAAGGGAGGAAGGGAGGGAGGAGAGAAGGAAGGAAGGAAGGAAGGAAAGGTTATCCGAGTACACAGCAGAATTTCATGTACAAGTTCAAAAAACGAGGTCATGACATTTGCAGGGAAGGGATGGAAGTGGGAGTTACTATCTTAGGCATCACGTTCCAGACTCAGACTCAAGACTCATAAATACAAATACTACATAGCTATTCTTAGAACAAATTAATGTTCTAGATATGTGGATACATGTATGAGGAGAAATGGGCCACAAAACCTGAGAGGGGAAAGAAAAGCCATGGGATGGGTATGTGGCATGAAGGCAGGAGGGTCAATGGAGGCGAAAGGGGGTAGGGAGAAGTAGGGCAGGAGAGGGGACAAGTGAAAATCCTGTGATGGAACCTATTGTTTTCTGTACCCATCCCTAAAACAATGGGAAGAAATGTATCAACAATTTAAGTTCTAAGCAGCTCTAACTCATAGATGGAGAGAGAGAAAGAGGTGGGGGTTCCTCCTGAGGGCTCTGTCAAACATGGTCTTTCAAACTCCATGGCTGGATACCCAAGCACTTATTGTCCTGCTCACTACACTGATTCCGGCTCCACTAGAGCCCCGTCAGGCCCTGAGGAAATTAAATTCAAATATAGGTTCAACTTCTCAGAGAACCTGAAGCTCCGCCTCCAAGAGTGTAGCCTGGGTCTCTCCCATCTGCTGTCAGGAGTGCCATGCAGGCTCCAGGGATCCGCCTTGCCCTGTGGCTTCTAACGTTTACCATGTTCCTGACAACGGTTTCTAGTAACATGCTTTTTCCTCCAGGAGTCCGAAGACAACTCTGTGAAAGCGGGCATCTTGGAGGTAAGCAAAAATGGAAACGTGGCCTGGAGAAAAATGGTGAAGAACAAGGAAATCTGGGTAATCTGGATGATATAGCTGCTATCCAGTGCCAAGCCCTCCTTTTCTATCAAACCCCATGGCTTGAGGCTTCTGATTATATTGAGTTCCCAGTATAGGCTGAAGAAAGAGGGGGGAAAAAGTAGAATCAACTTAAGTAAGAAAAAGAGATTGAGAGTCATAAAGATTGGATTGATATTAGAGATATTCAGGAAATCCCCCCCACGTGTGTGTGTTATAAGTTTCATTTCTATTCAATACATAATCATAAGAGCACTATGTTACCTTCCATGGACTCAGAAGGTTCAAAGCTGTCCTCTATACCCCTGTGCTACTTTTTTAAAATTTTAATTCTAGTGGGCACTTTGGGAAAACTCAGAGTGGAGGTAGGAAAATCCAAATCATGGAGAGGGCTACAGCTGGGCATCTTGAAGAGCAACATTAACTCTCTTTTTCTCCAACATGGTCACCATGGCTCCTGCTGGAACCCATGTGTATGCTGACAGCGAAAAATAGTGAGTCTAGGGGTGTGAACAAAGAGAAGCAGGAGGGGGGAGGACAGTAGAGATGTGAAGAGAAAGGAGACTACCAGGTCTGGCAGCAGAAGCCTAGCCTTCAGGAGTCAATGTGCAAGGTGTGAAGGCTTTTTAACATATGTGCTCTGGTGAGGAGGAACAGAACTAAAGGAAGGGTTGCGATGGATGAGGACCTACAGGCACTAAGTTAGATGCTCATTTGCAGAGCCAAGGAAAGTACATGGAGACTCTGGAAGTGGGATGCTTAATGTGAATAAGGAATATTGGGGAAGATGGAGGATGTGGTCCTTCTAAGTATCCTCTGTAACATAAACCCAGGCTATAGCCCAGGTTCACTGTCCTGTGTCACATATAGAGCAAAGTTCATGCTCCAGGGAGTATAATTTGCTCCCCAATGATAAAATCAGATTTATACAGGGCAGAGGAGGGCATTAGTAGTCTGAGTCTGTAGAGAAAAGAGCAATAATTCTTTTAGTAAGAGGTTGTAAACCTGGGCTTCTTGTTGACAGTAATATGCAACCAACCCGTAAAGAGAGGCTACTGCCGGTTCAGTTTCTACAGGTACTACTTCAACCCTGAAACAGCCATGTGTGAGCCCTTCCTCTTCACCGGCTGTGGGGGCAACCGAAACAACTTTAGAAGCAAATACCTCTGTGAAGTGCGCTGCATTGTTATAGAGGTAAGCCTCCTGGTGCCTTGCCCCACCTTTAAGGAATGCTGTGCTGTTGGGATCAGATTTACAGGCAACATCTAGAAAGAGGCTAGTGGGAAATGAGCAAGGAATCAATAAATTCCTTCCACATACAGGTATGTGAGCCTGCAGTCCCACTGTCCTGTGTTGGTTCCAAGCTGAAAAGCAAGACCCCCCCCCAACCACGGCGGCTTACTGGTGTAACCCCAGCATTTGGGAGGCAGGAGTCTGAGGCTAACCTGGGCTGTGTAGTGAGTGCCAGGTCAATTTGGGTTACATTTAAAAACAAAAAAATAAAAACAAACAAACAAAACCCATAAAATTAGAAGGGAAAAGTGGAGAAGGAATGTGGAGAAGGCTGGGGGAGGGGAGAAACAGGCTGGGTGTCATAGAACACCTTCAAAAAACTCATAGGTGTGTGTATATGTGTGAGTGGGTGTGAGCGTGTGTGTGCGCGTGTGTGTGTGTGTGCGTGTGTGCGTGTGTGTGTGTGTGTGGGTGGGTGTGAGCGTGGGTGTGTCTACGCCTGTGTGTGTGTGCACACGTGTGTGTGTGTGTGTGCGCGTGTGTGTGCGTGTGTGTGTATGTGCGCGTGTGTGTGCGTGTGTGTGTGTGTGCGCGTGCGTGTGGGGGGTGTGGGTGTGGGTGTGAGCGTGTGTGTGTCTACGCCTGTGTGTGTGTGCACATGTGTGTGTGTGTGCGCGTGTGTGTGTGTGCGTGTGCGTGTGGGGGTGTGTGGGTGTGGGTGTGAGCGTGTGTGTGTCTACGCCTGTGTGTGTGTGCACGCGTGTGTGTGTGTGTGCGCGTGTGTGTGCGTGTGTGTGTGTGTGTGTGTGTGTGTGTGTGTGTGTGTGAGAGAGAGAGAGAGAGAGAGAACGCGCGCGCGTGCGTGTAACTCTCTACCCAGCATCTAACTACTACGGCAATGGCCTGGGTCTCTGAGAGCCTCATGGGCTGCTGTTTAGTGAAAAGAAAAGCTTCTGGAGCAACCAGAGAATGGGGAAGACACCGGTCACACACAGTGCCTGCCCGAGCGGTCTAAACAGAGTGCTGAACCCCCATACTCCCACAGTACAGCATTACATCCATTTTCTGAGAGGAGAATATCTATAGACAGCTGTGAGATCTGGATGCTACCTTAAGAAACGGTTGATTGGGTCCTTTTAACTATGCCAATGACCATAACAATCGCAAATTTTATCTATTAACAGAAGGACTAATCCAAACCCAGGATCAGTAAGCGAAGGATGAGGGGAGCGGCGCTGAATTTATGCAGAGTGAATAAAGTGAATAAAGTTGACAACATTTAGAATTCAAAATTCTTGTTCATTTCCTTGCCTGGGTTTACCTTTCCCACTAGTTAGCTGTATGCAATTTTAGTTGATATTTTCCTGAACTTCAGCCCCGGTATGAATTCATACATCACTCTCATTTAA
Source organism: Montemys delectorum (assembly GCA_019843815.1). NCBI lineage: Eukaryota > Metazoa > Chordata > Mammalia > Rodentia > Muridae > Montemys > Montemys delectorum. The sequence goes on along the minus strand of JADRCD010208555.1, from coordinate 16,051 downwards.
GATGCTTCCGACATAAGCTACAGATAAGACCCCTTTATGGGCGCCAGCCTCGTCCTTCATGAGTCAATCCCCCTGGTGTCCTTTGTCTTTGCTCTCACTCTGCCATTGTTTCCACCAAAATAACTGTCATTCGGCTCTCATTCCTGCCTCAAATCAACTGTCAGCCAGCCCTCAAGCATGTCCGTGTTCTGGGGATATGTCTGGCATCCCAGCTGGCAGAACTATAGAAGCCAAGACATTGCATCTGGGAGCTCTGATTATTCAAATTCTTGTCAACAGTGGAGCCTCACAAAGGACTCTATCCTCATGAGCCATGCCCTAGGGTTTGTACACACCGACAGGACCTGTGGCCCCGCGTGAGTCGTCCTGTGGTGGTTCCTGCTCAGTCCAAACACTAGCAACCACAGACCCTGGTTTATGGGTGCGGCCTGGGGAAGCCCCGGGGAAGGGGCACAAGCAGTGTGTCAGAGACCATAGCACTCTTACTCCCTCTCCCAGGGGATTACTATGAGGCAGGATGGTGAGGACAAAGGAAACAAGAAGATTCCAGTAGCCTCTAAGTATTGAGTCACCAAGTCCAGCATCCCATACTATGCTGTGTCAAATATAACTTTGTTCCTGGGCCTGACACCATAGAGTTGATTTACCTGCTACCGTGCATGACAGTCTGAAACGGTTTTCTCCCTCTGGTTAGACAAAGGCTTGGTGTTTTATAAGTATGGCTCAGGTGCAACTTCTTTAAAAAGTTTTTGAGAGCTATGTTCTAGTTCAAAGAAGGACTATAAGTAATATGTTTGGTAGCGACAAGGAATTCATGGGCCAATTTCCTCTTAGGTTTCAATAGAACCTAATTATGCTTCTTTAAAAAAAAAAAAGACAAATCTTGGTACTAGGGCAGATGGCTCGGTCAGTAAAGAGCCATTGCACAAGCATGAAGTTCAATACCCAGCACACGTGTAAAAAGACTTCATGTCTGCAACCCTAATACAAGGAAGGCCTGAAGACCTGTGGGTTCCCCAGAGCTTGCCAGCCAGCCAGCCAGTCTAGCCAATCGGCAAGTATCAGGTTCTCCAAGAGGCTCTATCTCAGAAGATAAGATAGAGCAAGGTCGAGAAAGGCAGTCAGCACCAGCCTCTACCCCCAACACACTAATAATTAATAGATGCAATAACAAGTTAACTTAAAATTAAATGCTGAGCACTTGGATGGTCATGAGTTCACTCACAGGCCATGAGTTCTAGCCCAAGAATCCACGTAAAAATCTGGGCATGGTGGCACATGGGCACATGGTTATGGGGAGGCAGAGACAGGTAGATCAGGCAGCCTGACTTAATCAGCGAGCTCCAGGGTCCAGGGAAAGCCTCTAAAACAAGATAGCTGAGTGTCTGAGTTAGGGTTTGCATGTCTGCAAAGAGACACCTTACAGGTTCAAAGGTTCAGTCCATTATCATCAAGGCAGGAGCACAGCAGCATCCAGGCAGGCATGGTGCAGGAGGAGCTGAGAGTTCTACCTCTTCATCTGACGGCTGCTAGGACTAGACTGGCTCCCAGGCAGCTAGGACAAGGGTCTTAAGGCCCACACCCACAGTGACACACCTACTCTAACAAGGCCTCACCTCCCTGGACCAAGCATATTCAAACCACCACACTGGGCACGATGCCATATGCTTTTAATTCCAGCACTGGGGAGACAGAGGCAAGGGGAGATCTGTGAGTTCAAGGCCAACCTGATTCTATATAGCCCAGGATAGCCAGGGCTGCATAGAAAGAACTTTTCTCAAGAGGACAAGGAGGAGGAAGAAGAAGAGAACAACAACAACCAGGTGGGCTGCTCCTGAGGAATGATTCCCAAGGTTGATTCTGGCCTCTACATACCCGTGGGTATGTGTGTGCATGCATACACACACACACACACAGGGACATGAATACATGCCCACAGATGCATGCCTACACACAAAATACATATAGGCCATATTCTCAAAAGGCTCTATACAGGGGCTGAAGAGATGGCTCAGTGGTTAAGAGCAATTGTTGCTCTTCCAGAGGACCTACGTTTGATTCCCTATGTGATCCACATGTTTCACATAAAACAGGCTCACAGCTGTTTCAGAGAATCAGACACCGTCTTCTGGCCTCCGAGAACACCCAGAGGGCATGTGGTACGCAGGCATCCAAGCGAGCAAAACACTCACACATCTACATCTTTTTAAAATGTAAATGTTCTATATACCCACAGCTGTGCATAGTGGCATGCCTTTTTCCTTCCTGGTAGCAGCCGGTTTCCTTTCATGACATTCACGTCTTCCTCTTTTTACAGTGCCAGGTTGTGGGGGTTGCATGCACCTTTTGAATCACAACAGCGGTTACAAAAGCAACATTCCCGGTGGCAAGCACCTTCTGAGCACCACAGTGGGAGGGCACTGGGTCCTTTAAGACCAAGGCTCCCCAGCAGCCGCCAGTTTGCTCCCGCCCCCATCAGACAGTTGGCAGTGGCTGGGGGTATTTTTGGTCACAAAAGGAAGAATCAATGGCATCTAACGATTAGGCCACAAGTGCAGCTGAATATCACATAACATAAAGAGGAGACACACATGAACAATTATCCAGAACAGAACAGATATGAGACCAGAGTGCTGAGTCAGTGCTTAAGAAGGCCTGATGCTCCTCCAGAAGATGCCAGTTGCTGGCATCCACATCCAGTGACGCACAGCTGCAAGAGATAACCTTCTTCAGCCACCTGAACACACATAACACATGCATGTGCACACACAACACGCACACACACACACACACACACACACACGAATAATAAAATCTTAAAACATGTTAATAAGACCGAGGTTGAGAAACCCTCCATCAGTCATATATTTTCCCTCTCTCAGCACATCCAAATCTTGAGAGAAGGAGTTCCCAGCTTAGGTGACAGGCTTCCCACCTCTAAACCCTCCACGGTGTCATTGTTCCCAGCTGTGGGGCCACATCTCTCCATGAATCATGGCAGCCCCAATGTACTCATTGCATTTTGCTTCATTTGTTGTTAAGGCTAATTAGGATTGCTTTTGCTGTGAAGAGACACCATGACCAAGGCAATTTATTAAAAATGCATTTAATTTCAGACTACTTACAACAATTTCAGAGGGTAACTCCATGACCGTCATGGCAGGGAGCATGGCAGTGGGCGGTCAGGTGTGGTGCTGGAGAAGTAGCTGAGAGCTTACATCTGATCCACAAGCATGAGGTAGGTAGAGAGCTAACTAGGAATGATATGAGCTTTTAAAAACCTCAAAGCCTATCCCCTGTGACCCACCTCACTTCCTAACCCTTCCTGAACAGTTCCACTTACTTTGGACCAAGCATTCAAATGTATGAACCTATGGGGGCCATTCTCATTTAAACCACCACAATCCATTCCTGTTTGTTTGGTTTTTTTTACTGTTGCTGGATTTTTTTTTTTTTTAATTTTGTTTTCGTTGTTGAGACAGAGTCTCTGCCTTAAACTTGTGCTATGTTGGGGTCCAGGAGTCACCCCACAAACCACACAAACACTGATCTCAGACAGGGATGGTTTATTGAACCATACCTTCAGACTGATTGATCATGGCCATAGCTTAGAAGTCGTGGGCTGAGGCTATGACCTGAAACATTTTTTCTATGTCAGCTTATAAAGGTTAAAACCTCAAAAAACTCCAGTGATCTCTTATGCAAGTGCTGGAAGTGCTGCCTAGCGGTCAGCTCTGACTCGAGCCATTTTAGACATAACAGTTCATAATTTGATGGGTCCTATGTGAAGCTGATAGTTGTGGAATTTCTTAAGATTAAGTAAAAACCTCATAACATACAGAACATAGCTGGGTGTTGGTCAGCATGGCCCTGCTCTGAGTCAAGTTATTTTTCTGTGTCAATGACTGGACTGGCAGGCATATTACAGCAACAATATGGGATAGCTAGTAGGCATGGAACAAAATGGTAGCAGCTATGCTGTGGGGGGTGGGGGGAAGGCCTCAACATTCTACAGCCAAGGTTAGCAAAGGAACTTCTACCCTGACTTCTGCCTCTACCTCCCAAGTGCCATTATTGCAAGCATGCATACCACACCACACCCAGTACATGCCTGTGCATGCTCGACAAGCACTGTGCCAGCTAAACCAGGTCCTCCACCTCTTGGTTTGATTTTGAATTTCAGTGCTAAAAAAAAAAAAAAAAAAAAAAAAAGGAAAAAAGAAACAGAAGAAACAGAAGAAACAGAGGAAAGAAAGATCAAGTTGTTCTGTATGTCATGCCTCTACTTGACTAAAGCCTCTACTTAAAGAAAAATAGTAAAGCACAGAGAATATTAAAATTAAAAGTCAAAAAAAATGCAACCTGCAATATGGCCTCAGTAGAACAGAATTTAAATACAATTGAAAATACTATGTATTAAGAAATATCAATAACTTATCCATAATCCAAAAACTATTGCTGAAAGAATGTAGGTTTTGTTGTCTAATGTGCCAATTGACTTCTCTGAAATGTGATAGAAGTCTTTGGACCACTTGCATCTTAGCAAGCAAGGATGTGATGGTTTGGTGAGAATGATCCCCATAAGTGCTGGTCTGTGTACCAGAGGCTATCCGCAGAGATCTCCAAGTAGTCGAGCTGGTGGTGGGGAGGTGCCATTGCAGAGCCGAGCCAGCTGGAAGTACAGGGGAGTTTCTAGTGGCAAAAGCCTCTGGAGACTGTTCTCCCAGGCAGTGTTACAGCTCTTGTGACAGATGCTCTCAGACAATGGAGTAGTTCTCACACACACCTTTATTGCTTCTGGATAAGATCTTATAAACAGCTTGGGTTGGGCTGAATTAAGGTCTGACAGCAGGTGCTTCCTATTGGCTTGGTCTGAGATGTTAGGGATGCGTCATCTACATGTGGAGGGGTTTGGGGGCACTGCCCCTTTGTGACTGATGGACACAATTCTATGGGGGCCTGTGACTATGTGACAGGGGCCTGGTGACAGGGGCCTGGTTTCAGGAGCAGGTGAAGCTCTTACCATGGTCTCTTCTGGGTCCCCAGGGCTTCATGCCCTGCTTGACTTTACCTGGCTTCCTCTCACGGTCCACTGCCCCACACATAAGCTCATGTGTCTGAATGTATCATCCCCAGTTGGTGGAAATGTCTGGGAAGGATTAGGAAGTGTGGCCTTGATGGAGGAGGTGTGTCATTGGGGGTGGGTTTTGGAGTTTCAAAAGCTTAAGCCAACCACAGTTAGCTTGCCCTCTCTGCCCAGTGTTTATGATCAGACATGAACTCTCAGCTGTTGCTCAAGTGCCATGTATGCTGCCCAATGCCATGCTCTCCACCATGATAGTCACAAACTCTAACCCTCTGGAACCATAAGCTCACAAATTAAATCCTTTCTTTTACAAGTGTTTGGTCATGGTGTCTCTTCACAGCAATAGGAAAGTAACTAAGACACAGGACAAGGAGCAGCCACAAAGTTGCAGATTCCTGTCAAATATAAACAGTTAAATGTGTAAGGAATAAAATCCCTTTGCAATTAAAACACAGATCCAGTTATAATGCAGTGTCAAATGACAAAAATCTATGAGAGATTTTTGAAATCACTGATGAAACACCAGTGATTTCATGCCTCCTAGGTTTGCTACCCAGGCCAAAATTCACAGGTATAGTATTGTGGTTTGAATATAGTTTGCATGGCCCCAAAGGCTTCTTTCTCATGCTGAAGTTTTACCCCCATTAAGACAAACTTGAGGGCTGGAGAGATGGCTCAGCAGTTAAGAGTACCAACTACTCTTCCAGAGGTTCTGAGTTCAATTCCCAGCAACCACATGGTAGCTCACAACCATCTGTAATGGTATCTGATGCACACTTCTGATGTGTGTCTGAAGACAGCTATAGTGTACTCATAAAATAAAATAAATAAATCATTAAAAAAAAAAAAGAAGACAAACTTGAAACTTCATTTGATTATAGTGCTTTGAGATCTTGGAAGGTGGATAGGATTTGGAGAAGAGCAGAATTCCCTTCATCTAATTCTTGTACTCTTGTAAGAAAAGAGAATAAAGCAGGCACGGTGTCCCACATATTAGTCTCAGCACTCAGGAGGCAGAGACAAGTGAATCTCTCAGTTTGAAGCCAGACTGGTCTACTGAGTGAATTGCAAGACAGCCAGGGCTACACAGAAAAAAAAAAAAAAAATCCTTGTCTTTAAGAAAGGAAAAAAAATGTTTAGCCAGGAGGTGGGGCCCTCTAATCTGAACCCTTGGGAGGCAGGGACAGGCGGCTCTGAGTTCAAGGCCAGCCTGGTCTCCAAAATTAATTCCAAGACAGCCAAGGCTACACAGAGAAACCCTGTGTCGAAACAGAAGAAGAAAAGGGAATGACCAGACATACAAACATTTAAGTGCACACTTTGTCCCTTGCTGATATTCTGTGACACATCAGCACTCTACCAGCAAAACAACCGTAAGATGTGGCCCCTTGGTCATAAACCTCTAGAACCCAGAGCCAAAGTAATCTTCTCTCCATAGAGTAGCCTGTGTCAGGCATGCCACTGCAGCAATGAGAAGTGGACTGACCCCTCAAGTGGGAACTTCTAGTCTCTTTGCAAAGCTAGTTATGTCAAATGATTGTTTTCCTGAAGCAGACACAGGTGAGAGGATGTTTTGATACAGCGGACACGTGAAAGGCCCACTTGATGAAGGAGTGTAAATGCATCCCCACAGACAGCGGGGGAAGGGCACTGGGATTGGCTTGGTTTGTTCGGCTTGGTTTGTTCGGTTTCACTATTCTTCACTGTCCGGCCATTGAGAGAGGCTCTCCCAGGAACTGCTCCTGCGGTTCCTGCAGCAAACTGCACGGCCTCACCTCAGGCTGGTTAGCAGGCCTGACAGTTGTTCCCTGAGGATTGAACTATAGCTGCTGGTTTGTGCTGTGTCAGCCTGCTGAGAGGACTGGTCTGCAGCTGCCAGTTCATGTGTGCTGTCTGCCTGCCTAGAGGTCTGCAGCCCCTGATTTACAGTTGGTGTTTGCTACGGGACTAAACTGCTGCCAAAGAAGATCAAGCTCTCCCCTCAAAGGACTGTGGCTGAGCGGGTCCACTCCCCCAGATCCTAAGAACTTTTCTCTTCCACTACCTTGGCTGGGTGGCAGGCTAGAGGAGAGGTTGAACCCTTATTAAAAGTAGACTGCAAAAAAATTATGCCTATAAATCCCTACTCATAAATCAAGTCTAGACAGACATTCACTAGAATGTTAATGACAGAATGTCTGTGGTTGAAAAGTCCCTTTTGAATTTTTGCATCTTGACTGTCCCATCAATAACCATGTGTCCACTTTAAAAACTGAAGAGGAAAAAAAAGAGAAGACCAAAAAAAAAAAAAAAAAAAGTCACAATCCTAAAAAGTCATAAAAGCTATGAAGTTAAAGAAAACCGAGGAAAGGACAGCAACGGAGAGACAAGCTGAGGACGGTGTTTACTAACAAGCAGGGGCGAGCGCACATGCCAAGGCAGAGCCATCAGATGGAGAAGGCGCCGACCAGGGAGCCTGGCAAGGTTGGTGATGCCTGCAAGCCACTCCCTGCCCTCCTCGCCTTCCCTCATGGGGGGAAAATGTTCTTCTGTTCTTGATCTCGACCACTTGACCCTGTATACTTTGTATAAGAAACACTGAAACGTGAATAACATTCCCCAGATAAATATTCCCCACCTGAAGAAACATGTCACATCACGAAAAGAGAGGGCGTGACCTGCCACCATCATTTACTAGGTGCGGTTCAGTAGGGAAACAGAAACTCTGACCACAGTGAGCTTTGCCTTTAGGCTTCTACTGTGGCCTTTAATAGTCTGTGGCCTAGATTTCTGCTGCCCCCTGGTGGCTCAGAGACCAAAGCATCCAGCAAAGAATTTCTACACACAAACCCAGGGGCTTCTTCATTCTTGGGTTTGTCAACCAGCATGAAGCTGGTCTGTCTACACACTATTCCCTCCATAACAGATCTTGACTCAACTCAATAGCAACTCCCCGCCCTCCTCACCCTACACCTCACTTACCATCAGTGCCATGCCCCGAGGGGTAAAAGAATGAGACTCAGCACAGCAGAGAGAGGTGCTGGTGCCCCTTGGTGTTGCTAGGAGAGGGGCAGAGAAGACTCGGATGGTCAAGGGAAGGGGTGCAGGGCCTGGGTCATTCGCAGCCCCCACAGGGGAGGTCAGAAGCTGAGAATGGGAGCCAGGGTGGCTTGTCAGTCTGGTCAAAGGTTAATTTGAAGTGCAAAGACTGGGAGCAGCAGATAGGATTGGGATTCATGGGGACATGCTTTGCAGAACTGAGACTGAAAGGGACTTAAACCTCAAGGTAGGAAAGCTTTGCATGGTTTCTTTGGCTTAGAGCACAGCAGGAAAGAGAACAGCCTAAAGAAAGCACAAAGACCTGAAATCAATCAATCAATCAATCTCTCTCTCTCTCTTCCCTCCCTTCCTCCCTCGCCCTCTCTCTCCCCCCACCTTGTGTGTGTGTGCCCCTCATGTGTCTGTGTCTTTGCCTGTCTCTGTCTCTCTGTCTCTGTGTGTCTGTGACTGTCTCTACTCTCTCTTGCTCTCTCTCTCTCTCTCTCTCTCTCTCTCTCTCTCTCTCTCTCTCTCAGTATGTAGGTCTGTCTGTCTGCTCTCTCTTTCTCGTCCCCTCATGTGTGTGTCCACACTCATGTGTGTATTTGTGTGTGCCTGTCTCTGTCTCTCTCTGTGGGTATGTCAGTCTGCCTCTCACCTGCCCCCTGTGAGTGTGCCCACCCATGTGTGCGCGTCTACGCCTGCCTCTGCCTCCTCTGTGTATTTCTCTATGGGTCTCTCTCTCTCTCTCTCTCTCTCTCTCTCTCTCTCTCTCTCTCTCTCTCTCTCTTTCTCTCTCTCTCCCCTTTCATCCATCCTCCATCCCTCCTCCTCCCATGCCATTGCTATGGACACAGGCTTCACAGGGTAGCCCCCACCTGATGAAAGGAAAGCCTAGTTCATAGACCCCAGCCTCCAGTCCCATTCTCACCTGGCGGACAATCGCCTTACAGCTTCTGAGGGTTCCCAGGGACAGACAGCGTGAACTGCTTTCATGGAAGTCTCTACCACACTGATTTTTAATTATGTACATAAAGCCATTCAAGAAGCCATGCACTAGGGGCCTTGGGAGACAAGAGAATTACTCGAGCCCACAAGTTTAAGGCCAGTCTGAGCAACACAAGCAATACTCCACTTTTTACTTTTGACCTTTAAGTAAACAATAAAAGGGTAAACAAAATAGTAATCAGCAGCCCGGCAGCCTCATCCCAGCCACTCCCCGGGTCCTGGGCTTGCCATTGCACAGTGCACGGCACAATTTGGCCACCTGTCATCAGAGCAGGCAAGTCCAACATGTCTACTCAAAAAATGAGTGTTCTCAACCCACTAATATCCAGAATCACACTTAACATTTTTTATATTTATTACACTGCGGGTGTGCGTATGTGGACATGCATGCCACGGTGCACATGTAAAGTGGTCAGACAACAATTTGCCCAAGTAGATTCTTTCCTTCTGTCATGTGAGTCCTGAGGACCAAATTTGGGCCATGAGACCTGAGGATGAGCACTTTTACCCACTGAGCCATCTCAGCAGCCCACACCTAGCAACTTGAACCCTGATCTAATTGCATGTGCCCCTGAGCCAGTGCAGCATCTACGTTTCCCAGCTAGCCAGGCAGCATCTTTCCTTCTCCACTGGCAGAAGCTTGGCTTTTATGTCTCTTGTCCTGGGTATGAAGCATAACCAATCTAAACCATTCCCTCTACAAACATCTGCTTTCTGGGCCCCTCTGTGACAACTTCACAGGAAACTGCCACAGGAAAAGGGTCCTGTGAGTTGAAGATGCTCCTGCATTGCCAGCACACATGGCTTCTCCCTGCTGTGCCATCTAAAGTTCTAGTTGACCCTGCTCTACCTGTGAAGCAATGAGCAGGCAGCACAAAGACAAAACCTGAGGCTTTGAGCTGCTGCTTCTCACTGTGTCTTTGTTGACCAAAGCCCCTGGCTTGTTGAATGTTTTATTGCTTGCAGTCCAAAAATTTTCAATTGATGTACTAAGAAATTCCATTCATTCTTTTATTGATTCATAGATATATTGAGAGCTGTGAAGGGGAGCTATTGAAGAAACTAGAATTCGGAGGCTGGTGAGATAGCTCAGTGGTTAAGAAGAGCACTGGCTGTTCTTCTAGAGATTCTGAGTTCAATTCCCAGCAACCACATGGTGGCTCACAACCACCTATAAGGGTATCTGATCTGGCTTGCAGATGTATATGCAGCAGAGCATTCACACCTTAAATAAATAAAATTAAAAAAAGAAACTAGAATTCTACTGCTAAGAATTTGTCCCATTTCCTTGGGAAAAAATATATAGACCAAGATATATACATATAAAATGTGGGATGAGTGAGGGGTGTGCATATGTACATGGGGAGATGTGGAGGCAGGGTGTATAGGGTATCAATGGGTATCAATGTCCAACATGAGATATGACTGGTCAAATAAACTAGCCATTGCATGGCAGTTTAGTGACACCGGCAATCTTAGAGTAAATCTGGCCATCTGGGAAGTGGCATCCTGATTTGTGTGGTGGATGATAAGGGGAAAGAATCAGAAACCATGCCGAAGTTCCATCCTCAGCCGAGCTGCCCAGTGGGAACACACCTGAGTACAACCAACGAAAACCCAAGCACTAGGGGAGCAGGCATAAGATCAGGAAGGAGTTCAAGGCCAGCCTCAGCTACATAGAAATTTGAGGCTAAATCAATCTTGTAAGAAGGGTGGTGGCCCATGCCTGTAATTCTAGCCTAGGAAGCAGGGGCAGAGGATCTTTAAGTCTGAGGGCAACCTGGCCTACACAGAGAAAAAAAAGGAGGAAGGAAGGAAGGAAGGAAGGAAGGAAGGAAGGAAGGAAGGAAGGACCATGTAACACACTTGATGTAAGACAATGACATTTTTACTATCTGGCAGAAGACAAAAGAGGAAAGTGGAAAGTGGAAAGGCTTTTGAGAATCTGTGGTGACTAGTAGGCAACAGGCAGGGGATGAGTACAAGCCTAATGACTTGAGTTCAATCCCCAGAACCCACACAGTGGAAAGACTGAAACAATTCCACAAAGTTGTCATTTGAAAGCTACATGCACACTGTGCACGTGTTACACACAAACACACACACACACACACACACATTATTATTATTATTATTATTTTAACATTTAAAAGAAAAAATTTACCTTGTTATTCACCAAACAAGTCTGGATGTATTACTTCCAAGATGACTAAACTCGTCCAAGACAGCCTAAGGATTTTGTTTTATTTTTATTTATTTATTTTATTTTATATACGTTGGTGACTTGGCTGCATGTATGCCTATATGAGGGGGTATCAGGTCCCCTGTAACAGGAGTCACAGACAGTCCTGAGCTGCCATGTGGGTGCTGGGAATTGAAACCAGGTCTTCTAGAAGAATATCCAGTGCTCTTAACCACTGAACCATCTCTCCAGCCCCAATTGCCAAAGGTTTTGCATATAACGATTTTCCTACCTCTCCAGGCAATGGGAGTTTATTTAACTAGTCCTCTTATGTTGGTCACTAATACCCTTCTGTACTGGCTGGTTTTGTGTGTCAACTTGACACAGACTGGAGTTATCACAGAGAAGAGAGCTTCGGTTAGGGAAGTGCCCCCCATGAGATCCAGCTGTGGGGCATTTTCTCAATTAGTGATCAAGGGAGGAGGGCCCCTTGTGGGTGGTGCCATCTCTGGGCTGGAAGTCTTGGGTTCTATAAAAGAGAAGGCTGAGCAAGCCAGGAAAAGCAAGCCAGTAAGGAATATCCCTCCATGGCCTCTGTGTCAGCTCCTGCTTCCTGGCCTGCTTGAGTTCCAGTCCTGACTTCCTCTGGTGATCAACAGCAATGTGGAAGTGTAAGCCAAATAAACTCTTCCCTCCCCAACTTGCTTTTTGGTCATGATGTTTGTGCAGGAATAGAAACCCTGACTAAGACAAATTGGTACCAGCATAGTGGGGTATTCCTGTGACAACCTGACCATGTTTTGGGGAGGACTGTGGAAGGACTTTGGAACTTTGAGCTAAAAGAGGCACTGTTTGTTAAGAACTCTGTGGAATGTCTGTGGGAGCTTAGAAAATCATGTTGAAAACAGTGCAGAGATGGAGGCCTGGCTTGTGAAATTTCAGAGGGAAGATTAAAGACCCTTATCAGGGCTATGTAGTTTTGATTGTGAAGATTCTGTGGTTCTGGTTAGCTGGGGCTGAAGTATCAGCTGTGATTAACAAGATACCAGAACTACTAAAGAGAGAACTTTGCATTACTGGGACTATTGATGCTGGTTAGCTGGAGCTAAGAAATTGGCGGTGATTAAGAAGAGACCAGCATCATTGAGGTGACATCTGAGAAGTCCTGAGTGCACAAAGAGGTTGTGTTCCAGTGATAGGCAAGGTTGTACCTTGTACTGCAGCAGGACTTGGTAATGTGTAAAAGTCACCCAGGTGGTACTGGTTTTGAAGGCATGAAGGGGATCATGAAGAGCAGCTGAGGCTTGGGACAGTGAGAGGCCATGGGAGGCCATTGGTGAAGGTGCACCCTCAGTTGTAATTGATGGCCAAGGACTGAAGGGGTCATGCAAAGGAGTTGAGGCTTGGCACCATGAAGAGAGCCTATGAGAGGCTATTGGTGAAGCCTAGTTACAGCAGCAGCAGTGTTTTGGGAATGCCAGTACCATACAATGACCACCAAAGACAGCAGCAGCAGTGGAGTACAGGCATCTGGAGCCCAGAAGACAAGATGTGTGCTACAAAGGGCAGAGTTGGAGAAGTGACCAAAAGTCCTTAGAGGAGCCCAGAAGATCGTGAGTTGAATCCCAGACATTGGTTTTGCTTTTGATTGTGACTGTGCCCTGATATTTTTCCCTCTTGAAAGAAGAAAATATTTTAGTGGAGCCCACAGTTAAGAGACCGTGAATTTTAAAAGATATTAGACATTTTAAATTAATTGAACTTTTAATATGTAAAGATTGGCCAGGCGGTGGTGGTGCACGCCTTTAATCCCAGCACTTGGGAGGCAGAGGCAGGTGGATTTCTGAGTTCGAGGCCAGCTTTGTCTACAGAGTGAGTTCCAGGACAGCCAGGGCTATACAGAGAAACCTTGTCTCGAAAACCAAAAAAAAACAAAAACAAAAAAAAACAAAAAAAACAAAAAACAAAAAAAAACCAAACAAACAAAAACAAAAAAAAACAAATATGTAAAGATTGTGGGACTTTAGATCTTGGGGATGAATAAGAAAGTAAGGGTTGAGGCTTAATAGTGATGTGTTTGTGTGTCAAGTTGACAAGGGGTCAATTGTACTGGCTGGTTTTGTGTGTCAATTTGATACAGACTGGAGTTATCACAGAGAAGGGACCTTCAGTTGGGGAAGTGCCTCCATGAGATCCAGCTGTGGGGCATTTTCTCAATTAGTGATCAAGGGGGTAGGGTCCCTTGTGGGTGGTGCCATCCCTGGGCTGGAAGTCTTGGGTTCTATAAGAGAGCAGGCTGAGCAAGCCAGGGGAAGCAAGCCAGTAAGGAACATGGCCTCTGTGTCAGCTCCTGCTTCCTGACCTGCTTGAGTTCCAGTCCTGACTTCCTCTAGTGATCAACAGCCATGTGGAAGTGTAAGCTGAATAAACCCTTTCCTCCCCAACTTGCTTCTTGGTCATGATGTTTGTGCAGGAATAGAAACCCTGACTAAGATACCTTCCTTATAGTGTTACATTTTTAAAGAGAATGTGTTAGAAGCCGCAGTGAGCGGTGATAGCCAGCAGATGGCGTTGACATCTAGTGCTCTCCCAAGTTTACAGATAAACTGCGCATGTGCCTAGGGACAAAGACCGCCAACTCACGAGCCGGCCCAGGCGTATTGTGCTCCTGAGCAAACAGCCAATCAGAGATGAGCATGCCGCTCCAGGGCATATATAAACAGTGCTTTTGGGGTATCGGGGGGTCGCCCTCTGGAAGATGGAATAAAGAATGGCTGCAGAAGGATCTTGGCTGTCGTCTGTGTGTCTGTCCTGCGCGCACGACAAGAATGTGCTCTCTTTCATTGGTCCATAGATTACACAATGCCAAAGCCATGCACAGGAAGACTCACTAGGTCTCCTGCCTCAGTGACCTCTACACAGTACAGACAAGAGGGTCCATGCCAGCATTTTATTGGGAAAGAGAATCGCCCAGAATCAGGGCAGTCCCATGTGCTGCAAGTTGCAGTAGAAAGGAGGAAAAGGCCTGATACTCCAGGGAGTGTCACAAGCGCCAGGGTGTCACCCCTTCCTGGCTTCCAGAAGTTTCCTGGAGCTCCAGGCAAATCAGGTCAGCTAGGGTGCTTGAGCCTCTGTAAGGAGAAGTTTCAGGTCACAGTTGTGCCTCCCTGGCTCCAGCTACCCAGCTGTTTCCCTTCCATCCTGGGGAGCTTTGATGTGCATCATTCTTTTTTGGTTTTTACGAGACAGAGTTTCTCTGTAGCCCTGGCTGTCCTGGAACTCACTCTGTAGACCAGGCTGGCCTCAAACTCAGAAATCCGCCTGCCTCTGCCTCCCAAGTGCTGGGATCAAAGGCGTGCGCCACCACCGCCCGGCGATGTGCATCATTCTTAAAAGCTTTAAATGGTTCTGGGCCTCCTAACTTGTTCTGAAGACTCTTGTCATTTTAGAAGTTAGCTTCACATCTGTTACCAAATTGGAACAGTTCTCTTCTGTTTTCTTGCCCTGCCCCCTAGCCCTCATAGCCTAAGCAAATCAGTTGTATTCCTACCCTCTGTGGACCTGGTCAAAGGTCATTATGGCAATACTCACCCAGTTTAGAATTAGAGCCATCAGTCAGGTTGGAGTCTGGGAGCTGTTGGAGGGGCTGGAGTCCCGGGATGCAGAAGCGGCCACAGCCTGACTTACAGCACCTTTCCCCGGGTTGACAGTTATCATCCATCATGCACTGGACAATACACAGGCCTACCAGAATTCTGGGACATTGACCATCCCGCCCTGTGGTGAATACCAGGACAGAGAAAGACACAGGAAGTTGGATCCTCTCTTCCCAAGTCCCCACCTACAACTTAGATGCAGGATGCAAGTAAATCATTCCTGACTCCCAAACAGACGTGGCTGAAAGCAGGGAAGCTGTGGGGCTGAGACTCTACACATCCCCAAACACCTCTGTCCTAGAACGCAGGCTTCTCAATAGAGCCAAGAGCTGAGAGACAAGGTCCCACCTTCTTCCCTATGATTGAATTCCACCTCACTGACTCATTTCTGACTCATTTGCCACCCTAAGAAGGTTTTATGCCCCTGATTTGTGCTATCATAATCCTGTGTAAGTCTTCTTTCATCAAAATTCTGTGTGTGTGTGTGTGTGTGTGTGTGTGTGTGTGTGTGTGGTGTGGTGCGGTGCGTATGTGTGTTGTATATATGGCATGTGTATGCATGTTGTATGTATGGTATGTATGTGTTGTGTGTATGGTATATGTATAATGTGTCTTGTGTGTATGTGAGTAGTGTGTAGTATATGTATAGGGTGTGTATGTACATGCTTGTCATGGTATCATTTCTTAATGGTATGAGAATGGCACAGACTCAGGAGGAACGGTCCCTTAATGTGCCAGTTCTATCATTCCCCAGATCAGCAATGTACGATACAATACTCATTCAATGTTGGGCAACAGCAGCCACAACTCCCAGCCAGCCATAAGTCTGCCATGGCATATAACTGATACTCCACCACGGGCTGCATGTGTTGCAAAGCTAGCAGATTTAAAGAAGTGGGTTGAGAGCTGCACTGGCTAGTTTTATGTCAACTTGACACAAGCTAAAGTCATCTGAGAGGAGGGAGCCTAACTGAGAAGCTGCCTCCATAAGACCCGGCTGTAGGCCATTTTCTTAATTAGTAATTGATAAGGGAATGCCCAGGTCTTGGAGGTCCCATTCCTGGGCTGGTAGTCTTGGATTCTATAAGAAAGCAGGCTGAA